>AYKW01000028.1:0-186450 GCA_002760635.1 Ganoderma sinense ZZ0214-1
CCCGGGGGGCGTCCGCGCCTCACTCCTCTCGCCGCACACGCCCGTGACCCCGTTCCCGACCGCGGCGACGGCAGGGACGCCGTACACGCCGTCGCACGCGGTGGGCTCGCCGTCTGCGCCGGGGACGCCGAATCTGTACGCGCACTTCCCGCCGACGCTGACGCCCGGGTCTGCGACGGGGGGCGGGGCGGGAGCGTGTTCGTGCAGCAGCAGGGGGGCGGGCCGCCGCCCCCACCCCCGCCGAGGGGCCCGGGCTCGAGCGGGCTGCGACATGCGAGCAACGGGAGCCCGAATGGGGCGCTGGGCTCGGCGAAGAAGGACGACTAATAGTTAGGAGGGGAGCGGTGGTGCGGACGACTTGGGACATGCATTGTCGGGGGGTTGGGCTCATCGGTTGTGGTATCTATTGCATTGTGCGTCGCGGCGTCGGGCGCAATGGCATTCTCGTTTCCGCTTATGTCCTTTCTGCGCTCGAGGCGGGAGGCGGTCGGTGGGGGGTGTCTTTGGTATGTCGCATCCTATGGTGAGACTGTGATCCTGTGGGTTACTCGTCACTGTTCGACTCATGATGGTGCCGGCGCGACGTGGCAGATGACTCCGTTGTCGCCGACCATCGCTGCCATCGTGGTGGTTCAGAAAACACGATGCGTTGGTTCTCTTTGCGATAATGGCTCCCGCATGGGGGACTGCGCTTGTTCCTCGTTCGACGACCCATTTCGCCACCCATTCCATGAGGCTAACTTCTTAGGCTCACGCTCGTCCCATTTCGGCGACATGACTCGGTGGCACCTCCGAATCTGGACATTTATACTCACCTCCAGTCGCCGCCCAAGCTGACGAAAAATCCTTGGAAGACTGATGGAACAGTGAAGGGAGTCCGAGGTGAGGCACCCTGTTGATGTTCTCTGCAGCGGAGCTCTACTCACCGCTCTTCGAATGATGCAGAAGCGGTGCCAGGGGGTCCCCCACCCCTCGACGTGGATCCTAATACACGGATTCGTCTCAAGGTGCCGTCCTAGTATGAGTATGTCGGACAACAATAAGGCGAGAAGACTGAAGTGCGACGAGTCGTATCGATGGTCGACATGCTGATGCTGCTTGTGTCTCCGCCATCATCCGAGTTCGACGTTCACGTCTTCTGGCGTGGGCCACCTCTGCGTCAATCAAGTCTAGGTGTGCACTGCGGGCGTACGCGGGGAGGTCGTGCCTTCGCCTCGCTTCTCGGGTATTGGGGGTTTTGATGTTCACCCCGTGGCTCCGAATACGTGGTTGCTCGCGACCCAGGCACACCGCTTGCAGAAACCAGTACGGTACGGGTACGAGTACTAGAAGCAAATGTGACTACAAGGTTACAGACAATAGAACAAATTCAAGATAATAGAACAAATTCAGATCACTTCAAGGGTCTACGCCGTACCGATCAGGCATGGGTATAACGGGATAGCAGGGCCCGCCGTACGTCCTCACGTCCTCAGGACATCGTATCTCAAACTCGAAATCGCCTTTGGCCGCGCCGTCTGCACGCACCACCTCGAAGGGAGCCCACTCTATATGTCCCGACCTCCGCGGTCGCCAGAAGTAGAGCGTCTCGAGCGAGGGGATGGCCCACGCCAGACGGTGCGCCACATCGCGGAGGGCCGTGGTGTACTCGTCTATTTCTGCGCGGTCGTAATAGAAGGGATAGTCATCTTGAATCTTCGGTTGTTGAGGGAGGTCTAGATAGGTACAAATGGTATGGAGCGTGGACAGGTGCGAGAGGGCTTCTGCGATGTCGTCCTGTGATACGGGTCGACCTTAGTCCTCGAGGCACAGGGAATGTCCGAAGAAACACGTACTACGAAGTCCAGCTCGCCGGCCGGGGCCAAGCCTGCCTCAGCCTGCGTCTGAATCTGAGACGCGAGCGGCGCGACATCGATATCTCCCGGGTCGCCGCTCGGGGTGGCACTGGCAACGCGGTAACGGTGAATTTGCAACCAGGTAAGCTGCGGGAACATCGATCCTAGGCTGCGGAGCAAGTCCAGTTCTCCTTCTCCGGCCCGTTCCCTGACTTCGTACTCGATCTCCAGCCGCGTGAGGTGGGGCAGCTGGCAGTTCTCAAGAATCCCGAGCATCTCCGCCGAGGTCGGCACAGGGTATTCGTACACATGCACCGTGAACATCAGGCGCCTGCCGATCCACGCCTCCTCCGATTTGTGTGGCCGGCAACACAACGAGAGGACACGGACGGAGGGGGGGAGGTAGCTATAGAGCTCGTCGCTGGGATTAGGATTCGCCACGGAGAGATGGGCGAGGTCCGGCCAGGGGAATGGCATCCGAGATCCGGGAGGCCAAAGCGGGCTTGCATACGTGCATTCTTCGGACACGAGTGTGAGCCCGAGGATCAGGGTACGAAGGTTGGGCATAGCGGAGAGAAGCGTCATGTAAGGAACGGGGGGAAGCGAGCGCCGCTCGCCACGGAGGCGCAGCTCGCGCAGCCTGGGCCAACTCCATTGGGACATAGCGAGGAGCGGTGCGGGCTCGGTCGAGAGCACAAGCTTCTCGAGAGACGTGTGAATTCGGCTGAGCACGAGGAGGAGGACCTCTTCCTCGGATGGGAACGGATAGTCATGGCGAGTTTGCATTCCGTTAAAGCGGTTCGAGAAGACCTCGTAGTGAAAGGATGTAAGGGGGACCAATGAATCGATGCGATAGTCGTCGTGGGGAAGCTTTGACGGGCAGAGGAGGAGGCCGGTGATTGAGACTTGCTGTATCTGGGGAAGAGACAGGATCATCTTGACTGTCGCCCACGATAAGCCGTGAGCAGCCCGCTCCCTAGTGAGGACGGAGATGGACCGTAGAGCAGGCATGTGCTGCAAAGCCTGTTCGAGGGATGGCCCGCCGATAACGCCACATACGAAGGGGTCCTGTGCGTATTCGAGTGGGATCCAATGACGGGTACCAGCCGCCCTGTACCTTAACTTAGTCTTCCCTGAACGCTGATCTGAACATCTGTCTTCAATGGTCAGGCACCTGGGGGCAAATGATGGTTCAGTCTCAATGTATACCGGACTTAGAATAACACACGCACTTGACAAATGGCGACAGGTGAGCGGAAAAAAATCTCGCGGGGTCCAGTAATGGACCCGCCATGGTTCTTCGAATTTTTCCAAATATGAACGGCATGCATGCCTTTCTCAACGCACGGCAAGTCTGGGAGAGCGGATGAAGAGTTCCACGTACGAGGTGTAGCTCCTCAATAATACAGAGGAGCACGTCATCGTCGATTTGCTGCAGCCTTGCTTTTGAGTCAGGTCCGAGGATGCTTTCAGGAAAACAAAAATAACTACGTACATGTCTAACGAGCCTTTAATGCCTTGAAGTCCAGGTGAGACGAGTCGAGCTGAGGAGCGTGGCTGGAGGATATTGCCCGGCGTCTAGTCTCGGACAAGTCCGGGTCAGAATCAACATTGGCCCAGAGCGCTGTCGAACCTCTACGGCGAGTCGGAGTCTACGGTGACCTACCCAGTGTGCTCTACTACGAGCAGGATTCCTCAGGCTGGCGTAGATGTGGTACGGGGCTCGTTCGCGATCATATTCCAGTCAAAGTCCTGGCTAACTGGGATAAACTTGAAAGCCCTGCAGAGTTTGGCCCTCTTCCCGAAGACAGACACCTGGCATTTTCAGGGCGTACTGCGGTGTCGAGCGGGCAGCGGTCACAACTTCCCTTCTCAGTCTTCGCGAACGGCCACCACGTCTCCTTCCTTGGTGTCAAAATCAAGTCCCTGGAGGAGAAGTCGAAGTGATTGGACATTGCGTAGACGAAGGAGGCGAGGGTCATCGGGGATGGATAGTCCAGTCCGTTCAACAACAAAACGTATGTCCTGCAGTCTATAAGCGTTGACTGCTGCCACCGGTGAGGAGTTCGCTCACTACAAACCGGCCAAGACACATGAAGCTGATGGCTACTCCCTTCCCCTGCCCTACGTTAACCGATTCTCCTTCTCTTCTCAGGCCTTAGCTTGGCTACTCCCGAGCTGCTCGCCTAGACGCACTGGTTGTTTCCTCCTTCCTCACCAAGATTCGCCTGTCGTTCTTCGGCCCACCCCAAGATGCCCCATATCCCGTGCTCCCCGTTGCGGCAAACCATCGCCGTAGAGATCTCGGTATCGTGGTCTCCTTCTGGGGGTGGATTCTCGACGTGCTACCGCTCTCCGACTGGCTCGACTTCTCGATGACCGTCGGACGGCTCACAGGCCGAGGATGATCCATTCCGCACGCGCGATCTCAAGAACTACAAGACATTTGTTTAGTTCGCAGTCCAATCTCCCCCATGTGCAAAGCCTCCTTGTCCCCTTCGTCATCAGTGCCATAGAAGACATCTTCCGCATCTTTCGCTTCGACCCCTCTGGGGCGGTCACCTCCTCCACTGTAACATCGACGCTCCTCAAGTCCCCAATAGTTCTTCTGGAGATTCGTCAGTCCCGTGGAGAGCCCTTCCGTCGTTGGATGCCGTCGTTGGATGCCATCCAGCTGTCCAGAGGCGGACACTCAGCAGCGAAAAGTGGCTGGAGGGCCGTTTAGCTGTGGCTCGGGTAGCTCTATCAATGTCGTGTATGACAGATCCGAAGAGCTGAGATTCTGGACGACGACGAGTGCGCGATCTATGACGTGCAGCCCGTCCATTGCCGCCTCTTCTCTCCCGTGCGACCGCCGCGCGGAGGCTCGGCATCTGCGACGCTCAATGTCTGGTAAACGGCAGCCTGACCGAGCTTCCTATCAAGCACCTCGTCCTCCCGGAAGATCTCAAGTTGCGGATCGTCGAGGACGCGTGGTGCACCCCAACCACCCCGCTCGCTTCCCGTCCTCGTCTGACTCTTTGACTTGGAAACCTCCAACACCCCTTTCCGCGCTACCGAAGGACAGCAATACTCCTCTCCATCGCCTTATCCCGAAGAGCCTATCTTGGCGGCAAGCACGCAGCGCCGTCCGCGAGCAGGGTCGCTCACGCTTTGTGGTCGACAACGACTTGCGACCCCTGAACCAGTTCTGGGATACCGGGAGAGCGACAGCTGTCCGGGATGCGACTGCGCTGATAATTGATCCCCGCGACCAGGACACCGCCCCGTGCTGAGTCGCTCCCGCATCCGCTACGAGGCGTGAGCGTTAGCAATATCGTCGTCAACGACGACGACGATTTGCATGACGAGCCTTCCTCAGGAGGCAGGCTTCATCTACTCGTGGGTGCGGTGCAAAACTCCTCGCTCGAGCTCGATCTCAAACAGAACCACGTTACGGTCCGCCCGGAGGCAAATATGTTGGTGCAGGTCTCGATTCGGTATGCCCGATCTGCGATCTACTAAATTGCATATTTGATTCTCATGCAACGTATCCCAGCCTTGTTGGAGTTGTCGATCGCATCGTCGTCTGCATGGGTTACGAGGTCAAGACCGGGACGCATGCCGTCGACGTTGTGGCCTCCGAGTTCACCAGCATCTCCTTCAATCTCCGCACGTGTTCAACGTGAACCTCCTCCAGCGCTCAGGCAAGGGCTATGGCAGTTCGTCGTATGTCAGGTATACCGGCACACCGGACTCGACAGCCCACAGCCCATCCCTAGCCTGTAATCGCCCGTGTTGGCCGGTAGCCCGAACACCCCGCCGACGTCCCGCTCGCCATCTTACGACCTCGGCGTGGGATTTCCGGGTCCCGGGGGAATTCACTTCCTCCTCTCGATTCTCCGACCGACCACCGACGAGCGAGGTTCATCCGGCTCTCTTCGCATATAGAACTGTGCTCTCTACCTCCACGTTTCAAAGTGTCAACATGAGCCAACTTTATCTGCTACAAACGCCTCCGACAAGTTCGTCCTTGTGCAAAGTCGGAGTCCAGTGCGATACACCAGGTACGTCTCAATGTACAAATCTCGGAACATTAAGCTTCGAATCCGGCCGCATGCCACACCGTTCTACGGGTTTCCTCCAGCGTCTTCGTCTCACTACATCCGTCTCCAGCTCGACATGGGACAAGTACGGTGGCCGTGCCGGCGAATCGCAGCTAGTCCTGGTACGATGAATTCTGTGATATTTTCCTAATTGCATCGTGCTCATCCGGTCTGTGTAGACAATCTTCGGAGTCTGATCCCGTCTCTCGAGGTCTTGTTTATTCTCTACCACGACTTCCTACCTACGATACACGGTGCGTGGCTGTCCAACTCCAATGGTGCAATTTTCCGAACAACTTACCACTCCCCGATGGACCTCTCCTCGAAACTTTGTCTCAACCAGATTCCCCCGACTTTGATTAGAGGACCCTCCTTGACCATCTCGCCTTTCGGAGAGGTCTGTCGGCATTCCAAACTTGCGAAGCACAAATCATGCGTACCGGCATTCCGTGTTGCGATAAGAGCGATGCGTAGGGGTGGATCGAGCTCGGTGTTCTGTGCTTGGTATAAGCTGGTCTTCGTCTTTTCGCAATATATTGTTCTACATTGTCAGTGAAAACATTCGTTTCCACGGTTGCCACACGACTCGACGACTATTACTCTGCTCGCTCCAACAATCGTATATGTTCGGTAAGCATTACCTTGCTTTCCCGAGTTAAACGTTAATCACTGAACGTCTTCGCTATCCAGCACATTCTAGCTGCTTGTCGCCGTTGGAGATTCAAGTTGTGAGTTTACCCCCATCGACCGGTAACAATGGATATCGTCACGCCGCCGGCATCGGCATGCTCTCGCTCCCGAGCTATGCGCAGCGACTGCAATTCCGTTACTAACGAAGTACGGTTGCGTACACCCTTCCTGACAGCGACATATGCTCCCTTTTTAGCACGAGTGACTGGCCGCCGCCGAGTGGCCTGCTTTCTAAACGCATTGAATCTTGGGCTGGTCCCGCTCCTCAGTGGGTCACCCCATCATAATGGCACTGTTTTGCGATAATCTCTGGCACTCACGCGCTGACCAGCGCCAGAGCTCGTAATATATGGCGGGGATTTTCTAGGTAACAATATTGCCTCCGAGCCGCTGACATTCCTTGACTCTTCCCAATTCGGCGATGTCCAGATGTTCTGACTCGGCAATCCATATCTGGATACCTGCACTCGCTACCGCCCAAAGTGATGAACTCACAGCCAGAACCCTAGAAAACTGATGGGAGAGCGGAGGTAAGCGGCCTTGTCTGATATTCTGTGCAGCGGAGCTCTAGTCATCACCTCATCGAACAGCACAGGCCAACGGGGTGCCAGGGGTTCCACACCCGTCCCCGTGGATCCAAATACACGAATTCGTCTTTAAGTGTCCTTGTCCGTTGGACCACAACAAGACGAGAAGTAGAAGTGCCGCTCCGTGTGTGTACCATCGATGGCGAATGCACTCCTTTTGTCTGTCTAGCTGAACTGTTAGTGATCCTCAGGATTTTTCCGCCACGATCAAGTACTATACACGAGGTTCGCGGCCCCGTCGGACGCTGTCGACGCCGTTGAAAGATATCGGTGTTATTGTTCTCCTCACCGGCATCTTCTAGAATTCTGACCGATGGTAAGATTTGTCGCATGGTGTTCAAATTTCGACGCAGTACCTGGCCTGATCCCATTTTCATGGTGGTTCCTCTCCGTGCTGACTCGTCTCAAATGTGCCGTCCGGAAGCGAGTGCCTATCTATCTCATCGGAAGGCTCTGCGGTGCTCATGGTATATAAGGGGGCCAGGACACGCCGCAGAGATGGCCTCAGCTTCAACATTCACTGTAGCTACCCCGCGTCACACTCCCTGTCCCTCAGCTATGGCCCATGCTCCTCCCTCTGCCAACGCGTCTGCGGTCGACCCCGAAGGGCTTAAGGACCTCTCGCTCGTTTTTGCGCTACATCCGCCCGCCCCGGCCTCCGCGCGCGATCGTGTACGTGTCCAAAATCGCACTAATTTCCGCCCGAGACCTTACACTCGCTTCATCTTCTAGGCCGCTGCGGGTTACTTTCCCCGTATACGGTCCGATGAATTAGATGTCCCGTTACCGCCTCGGGGATTGCACGTTGTCACGGCCCGGGATCTTCCCCAGGTTGTGGTCGACGACGATCCCGGCGCACAGTCTACCGACGAGTCTTCGGAGCTGCCAAGCCCGGACCCCTCTAGCCCAGGTTTGCACACGCCGATGGTGAGTGGCCGCTGCCATTGTTGTTCGCCACTCTCAGCTAATCATCATGATGTATGTCAGGATTCTCCCCCAGTTACTACTCATGCTCTATCTATGAGCAAGGAGGATGTCCCAGACATTGGTCACCTCTTCATTCACAATCGCGCTCCCGCATCGTCCGTCGGGGGCTCAGGAAGATCAGAGAGAACACAAGGAGCGATCTGCGTCAAGCCTCCGATGGCGACCTCAGTGAATAATAGTATCCGTCATCAAGCTCCCTGGTTCTATAAACTCGTAATAGTGCGTCTTCCGAGATCGTCTACAACTTCTCAACCAATGTGACTAACGAAGAAATCCGGATTTGAAATAGGAATTCAAATGCGACGTTGAACACGCCTATGGTGACGACCCGGAAGGCTCAGCAGAACCGTTGGGGCTTTTTATTGATACTGGTGAGCACTAGTATGTTTCGTATCGTTGGTTAGATATTCAAACAGATACCGTCTTCAGGATCTGATGACACGTGAGTAATACACAAGTCGCATTCTTCGTCCCGATGGGCTTATCTTAAATATACTACAGCTTCGGATTTGGGGAAGGAACCCTCCAAATTAAAGCTCCTCGCGCAGACATGGAATCCGAGCCGCGAATTCCCTGGTCAAATGACTCACTAGCAGATCAGCCCCATACCTTCATTACTGATGAGTACGATCCAAGTCTCACAGATCGGGAGCTGACAGACCAAGGGCTTGTGCTCGGGAGGATGCACTATGCAGATAATGCCCTTGCTCGTGTGTCACCTTCATCCTGTTGCCAGCGCTTCTTCTAACTCCTCGATTGTTCAATTCAGATCTAGTCCTAATGGAAGAAAAGACTATGGTCCTCCATTGCTATGACCGGAAGCTAGAGGAAACGCGTCCGGTCTATCTGCGTTGGCGTTTTGGAGCCACTATCGGGGCGAACGAGAAACTCTGGAGGGATGACTCTGATGGTATGTTAGGTTTGGGTGCCAGAGGGTAAGTCCATTTGATCGGATTGTGTCTACAGGTATAACCCTAAAATTCGTGCTATAGCATACAGACAGCTTACCGCGACTCGGAGAACTTAGCCGATGACCTTCCCGTAAGTTCCTCTCCGGCTGGCATGGATTGCTCAAATGTACCTATTCTGTTACTGACTGGCCATTCCGTCGTAGAACTTTCTGGCGGTGTTGAGGGGCAAGCTGAAGGAGATTCCACCTTCCGCCGTGAGCATGATGAATTTTACTCCGTACTTCAAGTTTTCATGTCTCTTCAGCGCCGCGGGGAGGACATTGCCATGTTTTTTTGCCTCCGCTTCGCTCCACAGTGGTATCAAAAAGGTCTTCCGGGACATCGTCCTATGTAAGCATACAAATTTTGTCACTAGGTTTTTGTTGCTCATTTTGACGGGCAGACAATCGTGGTTGTCTTTCAATACCTGGCCCTGCAGCTGTCAACCCCCATGGAATCGTCGCAAAATCATCGTTGTCCACAGCTCGCCCCATCGTCGTGAGTGGGCCGTATACTTGAGGTCCATCAAGTTCGCTCGGGTAGAGTCGAACAGACGTCCTGCCACCCTTCAGAATCTAGAGTCAAAATACTTGGAGGATGCCACCATCAATTTTGTGAAACCAGGAATGGATTGGGGCTTGAAGGTGCTTCTCGATACTGGTTTGTAAACATTCCACCACCTGTGAAGATCAACACTGACCGATCTCGCTGTTAGGTTGCTGTGTCACGCACCTTCCCCCAGACGCTGTTCAGAGCATGAATAAGAACCTGTTCGGGAACAAGGACGCCCTCAAAGAGCCCCAGGATGGCATGCCACCTCCTACATATAAGATCGACCCGAACTGTTGGTTACTCAAAGAGCCTTGGAAGGTTCAGGTGGTGTACGAGTTCGGGGGCGAAGGGACCACCTCGGTCTTTGTGACTGGGCCACTCGAGGGCTTCGCCTATCAGCGCTACCCGCACAGTAGAACTAGATCCGATAATCCCGATAATCTGGAGGGTTTGGTCTTCTCTAGCCGTTGGGCTGAGATATGGAATGTGGGGACACTAGGGCAGGTCAGTGTGGGAAACTGATCTGTCGGTATTATTTTATCGCTGACATTTTTGACAGAACTTCTTCCAAACGATGTATGTCTCCCTTCACAAGGCTACCGATGGTCTTGACTTTGTTCGCATGGCTGGGCAATGGCCAGAGCAGTTGGAGCGTGACTTGGAAGATTACTATGTTGCTGGTGTATCAAGCAAGTGACGTCCGAGTCGGGAGACTACTAGCTCCACGTTGGTGTATTGTATCAATTAGCATATGGATATTTTATTCCGTGTCCCCGTGCGTTGACACCAGTGACCCTAACTTGAAATTTGATACAAGTGGAGGCTTAAGCCAATCGAGCTTGTGATACCCTAATCCCGTTGCAGTCACGACGTTAACCTTGGGCTGCAACTCAGAAAGCAAAGAACCCGATTCCAGCGAGCCTCAGGCTCGAGGCAGGGATAAATTTTACAATATATAGGAACTTACGTTCATGTCAACATTATCGGAGAAAGCACACGTTTGTTGATGGAGTCGGCAGATGTGGTAGGAGCAGAGATATTTGACACGACAGAGTCCAGGATGTAGAGCGTAATTCATATGCGTGGGCAATCCCATGATTCGCTCGTGAGAGGTGGCCTTCGATTTATCTCAAAACTCAAGGATACATGTCGACAATGTCGATGAATCGAGTAATCCCAAGACAGGCGTCCATTAAAATACCGGTATCAGTTCAGTCACAGCGAAGGCACTGCAACTAGAAGCCGCACACTTCGATTATCTAGAAATGAAAGATATAAGCGGACAAAACGATGGTAGCAGAGCCCTCATTCTTACCGCAGCAACACCAGGGACAATTTTTATGTGGGCACCTTGCGCGACATCTTGCTTCCTGAATAACCTCCATGCCGCGCCACAATCCTCTCGTTGCAACAGCCATAACCTAATACCGGGCTGCGGAAGGATGCTCCTCAACACCGCAGCAACGGCGTAAAGCGCTGCAACACGTTCAATATAGTAACGTTTTATCTCTGAAGCTTCCTCGGTCGAGTCCGGATTCCTGTGAACGGGGATCGAGCGGGCTGGCTGCAAATGTGCACGAAGGGTATGCAAGGAATGGAGACCCGACAACCGCTGCGCTACAGTGGCCTGTATCATAATGGTCAGAATCTAGACCGCGAAGACAACGTGGCTGAGGAACTCACCACCGGAACTGACTCGCACCGCGAAGTTTGGAAACGTTGGACTTCCAAGAACCGTACGTTAGGAAACTTGTCAACAATGCAACGTAAAAGGTCGTCCTCTGCGCTGTCTACGAGGTACTCGAGCTGAAGGCGGTCGAGAAGAGGGGTAGAGATCCTTGTGAGGATCTCTAGCATCTCCGAGGAGTAGAGGATGGGCGAGTCATAGTAACGATAATCGAACTGTTCCCACAAGTGGAGACAGTGGTGAGGGGTACAGCGCAGCGACAAGCGGCGCAAAGAAGGAGGGAGATGGGCAAAGATGTGATCTTCAGGATCCGGGTACGACAGCGTCAAGGATTCCAGGTCCGGCCAAAGTAGTCGCGATTCGTAGCCTTCGGGCCATAGCATCAGCCGCTTCCGACTGACGCCCCGCGGCAACGCGAGCGTGAGGTTCAGGATGTGCAACCCCGACATTCCAGAAAACAAGGACGCAAGTGGGGTCGGATACCCCACGCTCGGGTCGAACTCTCCAGTGAGGGAAAGCTCGCGCAGTCGCGGCCACTGGGTCTGCGACAAGACCGCGACTGGAGCGACCTCGCTGGGGAGATGAAGCGACTCGAGGAAACTATGAAGACGCGGAAGGACGAAAGCAAGGGTGTTTTGCTGGGCAGGGTAGTCGAGGAGGGACGCATGAAGGGCGGGCTGCTCGAATCGGAAGGTAGTGATGGGGGCAAGAGCGTCGGTACATGTCCGATCCAACGGGGCCTCTCGGGGGCTGAGAAGGAATGCGCCCAGAGTAAAGCTGCGAAGTTGAGGGGCGGAAAGAATAGCGGCTATGGAGTCCCATCCAATTCCATGTATGTCTAGCGTGCAGGCCTTGAGGTGGATTGAGCGAAGGAGAGGCATGGATCGCAAGGCGTCTCTGAGGAATTGGGGAGAGATAGTGCCGCATAGCAACGGATCGGTGGCGAACTTTAGTTTTCTTTGCGGATGGGTCATAGCGAACATGTCTGGACACCTGTCTCTTATATACAAAGTCCTAGAGGAGTTTCGTCAGCTTCATCGGGAGCACTGGCACAGGGCCTGTGGTTGAGTTCATTACCTCACGTAGGGCCAGAGGTAAGGGGGAAGGAAGCTGCCTTCGTTCATTGGTTCCTTAACGGTGACACTGCAGCAGCTAAAGAGGACGGGCATGGTTGTCATCCGTACTGCCCGACATGTCATGGACAACGGGAATAGAGCGCCGTCCGGCTCTAGGTAGTCGAATATCTGCAAAAGCACATCGGTGTTCAGCTCGTCGAGGCTATAGTGCCAGTCACTGGTAAATATCAGCACCGAGTAACAAACTACGATTTGTTTACGCACAAGTTTCCAGTGCTCATCATGCCTCGGGGACATGTAGAAGTCGGTCAAGACCAATGGACGAGCGAACGCCTTGAAGTTCCTTGGCCATCAATAATTTAGGGCAGGCAAACTGTTGTACTTGTTGGAGGTTACTTACGTTTTAAAACCCCGATAGTTTTGTACCTATACCGGATTTAAACGTGGACTATTATTGCAACCCTAACCAGATTTCAATTGGTTCTAAACTAGGACAGCTCGACTTCCACAACGTCCTCCGAGTCGACCTCGAAGTTGTTCTCGACGTCGACCTCCCCATCCCGCCACCACCTCGGCGCACCCCAGCTGCGGTCTTAGTCGACTTGGTTTGCCCTGACTGAGTGCGCCTTCTGCTGAAACACTCGCCCACCACGGGTCTGCCAGGATTCTCGGGCTCTCTAGATCTGTGCTGCCGCCTGTAAGTCGCCGACCCGCTGTCTCCTCGTGAGTGTTCAGACTAACCTCGTCGCAGCTTGCAGGCACCTCGTGGGTCACCCAAGAACGCATCCCCTTACTCCCTCTTGGCCTCTCTGTCCCGACTCTTGCACCTGAGCTCGACCTTGCACGGTTCGCGATGAAGTTCAGGTACGTTGCCGTTTTTCCTGACCAGGTCGGACCTGTCTGAAGGGAGGATTTTCTCTTCGTTGAAGTTCAATGTGGTGGCCGAGGGGTGGGATGAGTACATTGCGTGCGTTCTTTCTAGCTTTGTTGTCGTGTGCAGTCTGGCTGACAACTTCTCTGGGAAGTTACAATGCTACGAAGAAGCACATACACCAGCCCGAGAAGCAGAAGGCCGGTCTCCAGGAATCTTACCATGACCTCGAGGCCAACGAACGCATGTCGCTCATGACTGTCGATCGCTCGAGCACGGACATGGGCAACGCCGATGCGTTCTTCCTCCCACTGCTCGACCGCGAGCTCCGCAAGATCTGCATGTTCTACGAGACGGAGGAGCAACTCCTTACCGACGACTTCGCTCCGCTGCAGACGGACATCGAGCGACAGGAGGAGAGTGCGCCGTATGCGGGGCACCGTTACCGAGACGAGGAATGAGACGAGGATGATGATGAAGGTGACGATTTTTCAGCTGCAGAGTCCGACGTCAACGTTGAGCAGGGATTTCACGCGATCCCTCCCCCGGAGAAGGAAGAGCTCGCGATTGATGAGTGGTGCTGATACCAAAGGTGTGTATTTCGCCTCATAAGTTCCACCTCTATCCATTTCACGCTTCTCCCTAATGCGCCCATGACCCCGATGCGGCGATGGAACCCTCGAGCTCCGTTTTTGTCCCGTAAACGCCTTGAGTACCCTGGTCGTTAGAGGTTGTAGAGAAAACTTCACGTGTAGTGGGACTCTTCTCGATAACGTCTAGCGGTTCAGATAGATGAGCCCCCCTTCCTTCACGCTCCGAGCGCGCTTTGAGGCTCTGCTTCGTGATGCAGCTTTCATCGTCAGGGCACAAAGTCCATGGCGATCAGTCTTCTGTCGTCCACTCCCAGTCGCCCTCGACGTGTCGTCCGCCATAACGGTCCTCGAGTAAGCGTCGGTGGACGGACCAGCCACACTTTTCCCCTCTGCTGCGAGAGCTGCTGCCAGGACATGGCCGCATCGTAACGGTGGTCTTGTGCGCTGCGATTGCCAGAGTTTGTCTTGTGGCGTTTGGACTGTTGCCCATCAGTGGCAGGAGCAGTCTCGCCTTCGAGTTGATCCACCTAGCGGATCAAGGATGGGCGAGGGGCCGCAACGGCCGTGTCGTCCTTCGCGCAGGTGACAAGGTCCACATGGTCGTCGTAGTACACCGAGCCCTCGACGTCTCCGGGCAGAGATGGGTGCCACGGAAGACTGTAACAGCCACGCCGTTACGCGCGCCTCATGGTCTCTTTCTCGGACGCTCGTGTTCCTTCCTAGTTACTTTATTTATGTAGATCCTCACTCTGTCTCACTCCATCCCTGAACCCGCAGTAGAACGTTAACTGTATAGTTGCTGTCAGCCACCCGAGTCCCGTAGATACATGCCACAAGTCCTGTATTGTGTTTCCCTGCGGAATCAACGCCGTATCGGCCCCGGCTTCTCGTTCTCGTCACGCTCTCGCGCTCGTCCTCGTCCCTCGCCTCGCTTCCCCGCGCCCGTGCCATTACAGAGACCACCTTATCGTCCCTCGGACCACTTCTTGTCTAAGGCGAGCGGGTCGTCGAAGCACTGTAGGATCATGTCATAGTCGAGGATGTCAAAGACGTCGGGGTCCTCCATAACCGTGGAGAGGGCGAGCATGAGGCCAATGAAAGGATGATGGCCAGCAGCTTCGCGTCGAACCTAGGCCACAGCGGCTGCGAGTTGGTGCACTTGTTGTCGTCGCCGGCAGGGAAGACCTCAAGGAACGTGTTGTCTCCGGAGGGCCCCTGCGCGTCCTTGGTGGAGCACAAAACCATCCAAACGTGTACGGTGTACCCAGTCGAAAGACTTGATATCGCAGCTTATCGCGTGGGCGATCCTCCGAGCCTCGTGGATCAAGAGCAGAACTCCGTACTAGTTCTCGCGGTGGATCAGGAAGCAGACAATTTCGTAGGTGAGATTGTTGAGGAGCTGGTAGTGTCGATCAATATGTCTATACTCTACTTATTCCCTGTCCAAGCGTACGCTCCAAAGTTGTGTGAACTTACGCCGTCAGAGCCTCGTTGAGTGCTGCCATGATGCCGAAGTTCAGCGACATAGCGATGGCGCTGTTACGAGAAGTCGCATACTTTGATTCTCTGGAATGAAGATATGAGCGGGCAAAACGGTGATAGCAAAAGCCCTCCGTGCTTACCGAGCCATCCGCAGGGCTATGCTCTACGTGGGTGCCCGGCACGACATCCGTTTTGTTGACCAGACCAAAGAACTTCCATGTCGCGCCACAATCCTCTCGCTGTAACAACCACAGCCTGATACCGGGCTGCGGAAGGATGCTCCCC
This sequence comes from Ganoderma sinense ZZ0214-1, assembly GCA_002760635.1. Lineage (NCBI taxonomy): Eukaryota > Fungi > Basidiomycota > Agaricomycetes > Polyporales > Polyporaceae > Ganoderma > Ganoderma sinense. Next base: position 15,681 of record AYKW01000028.1, read on the forward strand.
AAGGCCGCGGCAACGGGGTAAAGCGCTGCAACACGTTCGGCATAGTACCGTTGTATCTCTGAAAATTCCTCCATTGTCCTCGGAGTTGTGCGAACGGGCATCGAGCGGGCCGGCTGCAGATGTGCGCGGAGGGTATGCAAGGAATGGAGACCCGACAACCGCTGCGCTACAGTGGCCTGTATCATAGTGATTAGAATCTACACGGGGAAAACAACGGGGCCGAGGAACTCACCACCGGAACCGACTCGTGAAGCGAAGTTTGGAAACGCTGGACTTCCAAGAACCCTACGTTGGGAAACTTGTCAACAATGCAGCGTAGAAGGTCGTCCTCTGCGCTGTCTACGAGGTACTCGAGCTGAAGGTGGTCGAGAAGCGGGGCCGAGATCTTTGTGAGGATCTCCAGCATCTCCGAGGAGTAGAGGATGGGCGAGTCATAGTAATAATACTCCATGTATTCCCACAGCCGGAGACAGTGGTGGGGCGTACAGCGCAGTGACAAGCGTCGTAACGAGGGTGGGAGATGGGCAAAGATGCGATCTTCAGGATCCGGGAACGACAGCGTCAAGGACTCCAGGTCCGGCCAAGGGAGCCGCGACTCGTGGCCTTCGGGCCATAGCATCAGCCGCTTCCGACTGACACCAAGAGGCAACGCGAGCGTGAGGTTCAGGATGCGCAACCCCGACATTCCAGAAAACAAGGACGCAAGGGGGGTCGGATACCCCACGCTCAGGTCGAACTCTCCAGTGAGGGAAAACTCGCGTAGCCGCGGCCACTGGGTCTGCGACAAGACCGCGACCGGAGCGACCTCGCTGGGGAGAAAAAGCGACTCGAGGAAACTATGAAGACGCGGAAGGACGAAGGCGAGAGTGTCTTGCTGGGCAGGGTAGTCGAGGAGGGACGCATGAAGGTCGGGCTGGTCGAATCGGAAGGTGGTGATAGGAGCAAGAGCGTCGGTACATGTCCGATCCGACGGGGCCTCTCGCGGACTGAGAAGGTACGTCCCCAGAGTAAAGCTGCGAAGCTGAGGGGCGGAAAGAATAGCGGCTATGGAGTCCCATCCGATTCCATGCATGTCTAGAGTGCAGGCCGTCAGGTGGACCGAGCGAAGGAGAGGCATGGATCGCAAGGCGTCTCTGAGGAATTGGGCAGGGATCGTGCCGCACAGCAGCGGGTCGGTGGCGAACTTGAGCTTTCTATGAGGATTGGTCATAGCAAAAAGGTCCGGACACTCGTCTCTTAGATACAAAGTCCTATAGAGGAGTTTCGTCAGCGTCGTCGGGGCCCCACAGGCACACCTGTGGTTGAGTTCATTACCTCACATAGGGCCAGAGGTAGGGGGGAAGGAAGTTGCCTTCATTGATTGGTTCCTCAACGGTGACATTGCAACTGCTGAATAGGACGGACATGGTTGCTATCCGTATTGCTCGGCTTGTCATGGACAACGGAAATAGAGCGCCGTCCGGCTCTAGATAGTGGAAGATTTGCAATAGAACATCGGTGTTCAGCTCTTCGAGACTAAATAGCAGCCATGAGCACCGAGTAGCACATCACAGTTTTCAGTACGCACATGTTTCCGAGGCTCGTCATGTTGCAGCGAGGACGTAAGAAGTTGGTTGCAATCGTCAGGGACGCCGGACGTGTCCAGCAAGCGCCTGGTAGTAAGCAATACTGCGGTATGGTAGACCTGCCCTAAACCCTGGGGCTTGGACCGTTGAACCGGCACTACGACGTATGCCTCCTCCAACTTCGACATGCACCCAACAGTGGCCACCATGCTACGACTGCCTCTATTGACCTGTCTACCGTGCTGTCCTCTAAAATGTGGTTGGATCTAGGAGGAATTCACTCCAAGGTGCGAGTTTGAGTGACGGTTTTTCTGGTCGCAACTGATATGATGTCTTGGGCTCTTAGACTCAGACGGTAGATGGCGATGTTTAGAGCATTGCTCATACACCTCAGTTATGGTCAACATGGTGGCCGGGAAGCTGTCATTTTCGCCTGTTTGAACTTGTCACCCAGTACGCCACTCGCGGGGAGTCCAACTTTGTATCGGGTATGTACGGAACTATGTGGTCTTCACTTTGTGCGGAATACACCATATTTATGGCCAAAACGAGAGCTACCTGCCCCTTTTCATCGCCAGGATCACTGGCTCGCTATGGACCCGTCTAGCCATCCCGGCCCTCCGAAGTAACCATCTCCTCTACACCTCGTTGACATGTCATCTCGACAGGTGATTTCAATCATGACGACACTAGGCTCTCCATGAATTCCATTCCGGTCGCACCTCTCTCGATTGATTGAACTTCTCTACGGCTATTCATTCAAGTCCAGAGGCCAAAAACTACCCGTTTAGCAAGCACGATCCCAAATACACACAAAACCCTCTTCGGCTCGGCGTGCACAAGAGAAACCTCCTCAATGCGCTTCCTTCATCGGTATCTACGGCGACATCTTCCGCATCTCTTGGTTCGGTCACTCCGGCGCAGACACCTCCAGATCTTCGTAAGATCTTCAGGTCCTCCAACGGTTCTCCTGAAGGTTCGCCGATCCCCTTGAAGGCAACTTCGTGGCTCGATGTGACCTGACTATCCGGAGGCTGATGCCTGGCGACGAAGAGCGGCTCAAGGAGTGTTTAGACGCAGTTGGGGTGAGCTTTGTGAATGTCGTATTATCAACGAGCCAAGATCCTCAACAAGGACCGGTTTGCGGTGGACGACGCGCTACCAGCATATATCACTCAAGGCGCTGGACGTCATCGGTCGTCTCTTCTCTCGCGCGCGACAACCGTATGGCTCTGCATCCGTGACGGGCCGTCTCGTAAACGGGTGTATCATCGACCTCACCGCCGAGCACAAGTTGCTGAGCTGACTGTCAACGACGCAAGGCAGCCCTATCGGCGACTGGCGCGAATACCATCACACGACCCGCTTGCGCTTCCCAGACTTGTTTTTGGGGACCTTCAAGTCCGTCGATGGGAGGCGGCGCCAACTTGCAGCCGCTTTGGCCTGGGTTCGGCGCGAAGATGATCGCCACGATCCCTCACCACCCTCATCCTCGCCCTTTCCACGGTTGCAGTCCTTCGAGGACGCGCTCGCCCGGGACAAGAAGCGGCCCGCGGACGACAAGGCCGTCTGTTGTGCCCTCCCCGGCCTCAGGCTCTGCACGAACATCGTCATACCCACGAACAACCGCATAGGCTCGAAGAAACGCCGCCACGACGGCGGCTCGAAGCGCAATGTTGCAGACGGCGCGGAGCACCTATCTCTGCCCGAGGATGTACTACGACGACGATGTGGACCCTGTCGCCGTTCGCGAGGGCCTTTCGCACAGTGCACCGACATTCGCTCAAAAACTATGGCGGGCAATGCGTCGAGGGGGACTGGGAGTGGTCGTGCGACCGGGTCCCGCCATCGCAGTGGACGTGAGGGTGGATCAATAGCCAAACGTAGTACTCGCGGCGGGTCCGGAAGCAAATGGCTTCTCGGGTGAGATTGTTGCGGATACTGGAGCTTGTACTGTCATGCCAATATGTCTGCCTTCTATTTTTTACTGTCCAATGCTAGGCCCTGAAGTTATGTGTGCTTGCGCCACTGCAGCCTCGTTGACTGCTGAATGGAGAGAGTCAAGCGAGTCGGTCCGACGAGCGCCAGGATTTGACGCGCATCGATATCTGACTCCGCTGCTAGTCGCCTCTTGGGACCTGCTCAGCTTGTCCTCAGCGTCCTCAACTAATTCTCAACCACATGCGCACCCGGCCAGACCTGTGAGCGTACGTTTGATCGTCTTAGATGTCGCCGTACTAATATGACACAAGGCTAGCTCAGTTGAACGATGATGTTCTCCTCAGACTATTCGAAGTACTCCGACCAAACGAAGAGCTTCGCGCCTTGTCAGCAACCTGCCGTTGGCTTCGCGATGCATCCTCTCCCATCCTGTTCCGCTCATGTTACCAACACCTGGGCATATCGCCTTCGAGGAAACAGGCGACATACGAGATCCTCCCTTCCTCGCTGTGGCCACATGTCCGGTCAGTCAATCTTCCATCTCCTGGGGGTGTTGCTCACGCGGAGGGTTGCAGGACCTTGGAGCTTGTTGTTTTTGCCCCGCATACTCCCAGGCAAACCCGTCTATAGTTGACCCCTTGGTTTGCGACCCGCTCAACACCATTGATGCAACATTGTCCGCGTTGCCTCGGCTTACGGCACTGCACCTGCGCGTTCGGTACATCGACGTGCACGGTATATCTTGGAAATCCATGCGGGCGATATTATCATTGCCCCACTTACGCGATCTACACATAGACAGGCTCTACATCTGTCCAGAGCCGTTCGAATCCGACTGCGACGATCTCGACGACTGCACGGTCGCGCCACTCGTCACATTTCACTACACTCTTCCCCACTACAGACAACCGTGGAGCTTTACCTCTGAGACGGCTACGCTCGACCTCCTCGTACGCAAGCTTCACACCTCGCTCGAGAGTCTCATGCTTCCCGTGGAACCTGCTCCCATCCAGACGATATCTTCTCTCCACTGGCCGCGGCTGCGGAAACTCACGCTCCGAGGAGAACGATGGTCCGATCCCGCGACTCCCATTGTCGCTCTCTTCTCGTCGATGCCCTCTCTCCAGTCGCTTGCCCTCGAGCTCTCAGAGCCAAAGAACGCACCTGTACCCAGCCCGGGGGTGATTTGGCCGAAGGGTCTTTCCGCCACACTGCCCTGGCCCTACCTCGACACCCTCCGCATATCGCATCCAGACCCCGCGGACGATATCTATGCCAATCTTCCGCAATCACTTAACGCGCTATCTTTGCGCTCGTGGCCTCACGAGTGCATCGAGATATTCGATAAAAAGCGACCGTATCAGCCGCCTTCGTGGTATCAGGGCCGCAAGGACAGGTGGTGGGACTGCCCGCTGTTAATACCTGGCAATCTAGCTCAGGTGCTTCGGAAGTGCGACTTCTCGCTCCTGCACTCGCTCGAGCTGGAGTACAGAGTAGACGCACACGAGTCCGAACTTCTCCGCGCTTTGACTGCTAAGTTCCCGCATCTGACAACCCTCGAAATCCATCGGTTCCGAAGGCATGGAGAATATCATGTTCCGGTGGTACGTTGGCATCTACCGTACGTCTCGTCGCCGACATGTCTGACACATCCTTCCACATCGACACCAACCCGGTAGACAGAATTCGCGGAAGCTCTGGTGCCGCTGACATCCCTCCGCTTGCTCAAACTCCATCTCAATTTCGACCGCATGCCTGATCCTAAACCCGGTCACATGATGACCCGCAACCTACCGCGCAGCAAATCGCCTGCCTTCGATGACACCCTGGCATCGGCCGCAGAGGAGCTGTCCCGAACACTGGCTCCGTCGTTGGAGGAGATTTGGATGTTCAAATATGAATACGAACCGCTATGGCTTGTCTTTGTTGTGACTCGGGCTTATCTCGACGGGGAGCTGCAGACCGGAGTAGTCGCGCAGAAGGATTGCTGTCATTATTGAGGTGTTTGTACTGTGCTGTCTTATGAATAGACTGCAAGCGACTTGGATGACTAGCGGGGACGGTGTTTTCGACGACATTCGTACTTCGGCGGTAGCAATCATTTCCTCCTCTCCTTCATAGCTCCATAGGTTGTCACGATGTTCCTACCCGAAGACACGGACCGCTAACTCCTGAAAACATGTCAACACATAGGTTCTGGCAAAATGACTGCAGTGCTTACCCGGTCACCGCGGGGATCAAGCTCCGCTTGAGGGCATTCATCGATACTGCCCTTGACAATTTGGCGAAATCGCCTCCATCTCGCGCCACAAACTTCCTGTTGCAACAACCACACAGCAAGACCCGGTTGGGGCAGGACGCTTCCCAAGGTGGCAGCAATTTCACAAAGCGCATCCGTATCCTTCGAGATGTAGCGCCTAACCCGGGCGGTCCGGTATTCTGGAGGCGGCCGGGCGGTGACCGACGGGGGCAGCTCCAAATGGGCGCGAAGCGCGTGCAGAGAACGGAGGGCCGCCAATCGCTTGGCTATGCTGGTCTGCCAGTGTATCGGGTGATCAGAACCAATGCACGAACGAGAGACGATAGCTCGCTACTACACACCATAGGAACGGGATCGTCGCGCGAAGCTTGGAAACGGTGGAGTTCCAGGACACGGACGTGAGGAAATCGCTCAGTGATACAGCACATGAGGTCGTCGTCTGCATCGTCCGCGCGATACTCGACCTGGAGAGAGTCGAGAAGAGGGGTGGATAGCCGTCTGAGAATCTCGAGCATCTCCGAAGCGTGTAGGATAGGCGAGTGACGGTAAGAATGCTCCCTCCACTCCCACAGTTGAAGGCAGTGGTGCGGGGTGCAGCGGAGCGACAAACGTCGCAAGGACGGAGGGAGGTGCGCGAAGATCTGGTCCTCCGGGTCCGGGAACGAGATGGTCAACGCTTCCAGGTCCGGCCAGGGCAGCCGCGATTCGTAACCCCGAGGCCAAAACACGAGCTGCTTACGATCGACGCCTTTGGGTAGAGCGAGCGTGAGGTTTAACACGCGTAGCTTCGACATGCCTGAAAACAAGGATATCCATGGCGCGGTGTCTCCTGTGCTCGGACGGAACTCTCCATTCAAAGAAAGTTCCCGTAGTTGCGGCCACTGAGTGTGCGCGAGGACGGCCATTGGCGCGACCTCGATGGGGAGCAGAAGGGATTCGAGGGAACGATGGAGGCGCGTGAGGACGAATGCGAGAGTGTCTTGTTGGACTGGGTAGGCGCGGAGGACCGAGCGAAACACTCGTTGCTCGTATCGAAACGTGGTGATTGGAGCAAGGGTGTCGCCGGCCCACGTCTCCGGCGGTGCCTCTCGCGGACTGAAGAGGAATGTCCCAACTGTGAAGCTGCGAAGCTGAGGAGTCGATAGAACGGCCGCCAGGGAGTCCCATCCAATCCCATGTACCTCTCGAGCACGAATCTGCAGGGAAACAGAGCGTAGGAGAGGCATGGCTCGCAAGGTGTCCCTGAGGAACGTGGCGGACATGATGCCGCACAACCATCGGTCGTTAGTGCACTTGAGTTCTTCGTGCGTGTCCCTCATGGCGACGAGATCTGGACACCTATCAATCAAACATAGTGACCTAGAGCACATTTGTTGTCAGCGCCACGGACAGGATGTTCGTACGCCATCATTCAAGATGCGTTACCTGACGTAGGGCCACAAGGACTGTGGAACGAACTGTGCTGCGTTGAGAGGTCCCTTGACGAAGGCCTTGCAGTGACTAAAGATGATGGGGATAATTGCTTCCCTCATCGACCAAGACGTCATGGACAATTGTCGTAAACCACCTTCAGGCCACAGATATTCCAGTATGAGCAGGAGAACATCGTCGTTAAGCTTGAGAAATCTAGTACAAAGGCTAAGATTCAGCACCGCACAAGGGTTCTAAATCTATGGGTCATACATGTTTCCGCGACTTGTCATGTTGCGAGGGACTCGAGGTTGGTTTAGGACGAAGAGACTCGGAGAACATGACGCTTGAAAGCGCAGCCGCTCCGGGCGGTTCGACTGACGCCACGTGGGGTGCTTGGCCTGCCCTGAACTTCCTTGTCCAAGCGGCATATCGGAGTGGTTGGCGGAAGTACTAGAGGACCTCGCTCGATGAATCGATGACGAGTGTCGGAGAACGTTTTTAGAATGCAATACTGTTAGACAGGCGAATCAATAATGTACATGTTAAAACCTCAACTTCACGTCAACGCCCGAAGGGCTGAGTCCCATCGAACGCGCGAACCATAGTCCTCCCCAGAACCATCGCCAAACGCACCTGGATTTGCATCTACCGAGCCCCTGCCCGTTGCTTGGCATCCACAAACTCGCCCTCTCCAACTGGTACACTAATTCGCCACGTCACATCCCCCACACATCTTCCCTCTCGTGAGGAGTGTCGGATTCTCGTTGAACGCGAACATCGTTAGTACAGTCATCGCGAAAGACACTGAAGTTTGCGCTGAAGGGGCCTTCCCTATCACTTGGCGTCCATAAGCTGACCCTCTCGAGCGACTTGTTGAGGGTGCGCGCAATGCCAAGTGCTGCCCCCTCTAGGATATCGGCGAACCTTTCAAGCGCGTCAGTAGGGTAGACCAATCGACCCCCTCTCATGCCGCTCACAACCCTCATCGGGCTCGTCTCGAAGTCCGGATGAAGTGTAAGGGCCTGCAAGCACTCCAACGACGCCAGTGGTCGAACGACGTCTTCCTGCGACGCAATAGTAATCTTCAGTGGGGGCATGCATTTGATGAACCAATCGCCAGACTTACCACACAAACGACGGTCTCTCGGCTCCCGCGGTATCGATATATACTGAGAGAGGAAAGCCCCGGAAATGCGGCCGCCAGGAACCGCAAGAGGTCATGCTCCCTCTCGTCCGCGCCGTATTCGATCTCCAAGTGCCTAAGTCCAGAAGCCGAACACCGTTTCAGGACATCAAGCAGGCGCGACGCCGGCAGGAGGTGGAAGGTATGCGCCAACAAACAATATGGGTTTTCACACGCCCAGAGCCAGTCTCTGGCACATTCGCGCGGACACGATGGCAAGGCGAGCGTCCGGAGGCCCGGAGGGAGATGGGCGAAGAACTCGTCGTCGGGATGCGGGTTCGCCACTGTCAAGTGCTCGAGCTCCGGCCACGGCAACTTCGTGCCTCGCGGAAGCCCGGGAGGCCACACCGCCTCCGGGTCGCCGTCGTCGGGGATCCTCAGCTCGAGGGCGAGGGACCGGAGCTTCGGCATGTTGGCGAAGAGGAGGACGAGCGGCGTTCGTGGCGCAGACCACCGCATCCCGCGGAGCCTCAATTCTCGCAGGTTCGGCCAGTCGAGGCGAGCCATGAGGGAGATGGGAGCGGGCTCGCTGGGGAGTGCAAGGATGACGAGGGAGTGATGAGTCTTTTCGAGGACGAGAGCCAAGGCATCCTTCTCTACGGAGATCGCGTATTTCCGGCCGCGCGTTAGGATGGCCTCGTAGCGGAAGACGGTGAGGGAAGCGCAAGCGCCGCCCTCAAGATCAAAGGGTTCGTCGGGGAGGACGACCGGGCAGAAGGTCAGCCCAACCATCTCGAACTCTCGAAGACGCGGGAGGGACAGGGCGAAGCGGAGGAACGACCAATAAGGGCCATGTACCACCCCTTGGCGAGTGCAAAGTGAGAGTTTGGTCAATAGCGGCATTTGTCGCAGTGTGCGTTGGACGACGGGGCCGAGAAACTCCTCGCACACGTACAGGTGAGGGATGTGGGATGGAGGGCGGAGACGCATATTGGGAACGTCCAACTGGTCGCGCCCATGCGTCAGGTGGAAACAGTCATCCAGTAATGTGAGATGTCTAAACCAGAGAAGTCGTCAAGTCAGCAGAGTATGCACACGGATGAACGAGAGACTCACTGAATGTAGGACCACAGGGAAGGAGGGAAGTAAAAATCCGGCGTTGGTGCCGGGCCCACTCCCACTGTGCAATGGATCCTACGGAACATGAAGGGCTTGGAGAGGCGGCGCAACCATCTACAAGTAGACGACAGAGGAACGAGAGCAACACGGTGCCAGTCAGATTTGCCGGTTTGCAGTATAAGTTCGAGGAGATGCAAGACGACGTCGTCATTCAGATGGTCCAGCCCGACCATCGTACAATCAACTCGTAGGTCTCTGCAAGTGGAGAAATAGAGAATTGTAGTCCGATGGACTCCAGAGGTGGAAGACGTCGCTGCCGCTTCCGAGTCTACTGGTGAGGAGTAAGGATCGTGGGAACTATGGGATTGATGATTTTAACCTGATTGAGGCAACTGCCTACAGGTGCCTCCACGCAGCACAGGTCATGCGTCACTCCATCCACGCCACCTGCGTCGACGGTCGTTGCACACCCCATCCCCTACCGCACTGAGTGAAGGACATAAAAATGGCGCCTGGAACTGGAAAGACGAAACACACGTCTCGGAAGGTAGGATTCTGGAATCGAAGGACTTAAAAGACCGACTGGGATAGTATCGGCAAATTTTCTGACGATCATCTTCTAACCTACAGTGCAACACCTGCTATGTTAGTGGCGATGAGAAACAACTTTTCACTTGCTCTAGATGTAGGGTAAGTCAGCCCTCACTGGCTTAACGCAAAAATACAATAGCTCATGATCGCACGCAGTCTCAAGCTTACTGCTCGAAGGAGTGCCAGAAAGCCGACTGGAAGGTCAGCCTAGCCTCCAACCCATCTCACTACCCCAAGTGCCTCCGTTCATCCCTATGCGATCTCCGACAGAACCACAAGAGCATCTGCCAGAACAACGGCCTCCTCGAGACACGCCTCAAGGAGCACGAGACCACCCTCTCGGGCTTCATGGACCGCATGGTCCTCGTCGACGGCATCTCCATGTACGAGCTCGACCAGCGGCTCGAGAAGTGGGTCCGCTTCCACAACTCGACCCTCATGGCCGCGACGATCCAGGCGCTCCGCCTCCCCGCCGACCTGTCGCGCGCGCGCACCCACCTCCTCTACGTCGCGCTCGAGCCGCGTGGCGAGGACGAGCACGCCGGGCAGGCGGGCAAGTTCTTCCGCGTGCACGATGCGTACGTCGTGCCCGTCGACGACGCGCTGCGCAGGCCCGCGCCGTGGCCGGAGAGCATCGCGCAGCTGCACGGCATGGCGGACGAGATGGAGCGCGGGGGCCACGGCACCGTCGCCGCCGCGATGATCGAGTGCCCGCCGCTTGCGGTGCAGACGGTGCCGTTCGGGTCAATGACCGTGCGCTCGCTGAGGAGCGAGATGCTGGGGGATTCGTGGAAGAGCTTCTTCATGAACCACGTCGAGCAGGGCGTGCGGCCGAAGATGATTCGGTCTCGTCCGGGAGGAGGTCGCTGAATCATATCCCTGGTTGTGGGTTTGTGTGTGTTATCCATACTTCATCTGTAGCGCAGACGTGCTACTTCTTGAATGGAATTTCAGAATCGCCAAACGGCAATGGACTGTGCGAAGCGAGCGAGTTAGTTCGATGGTAATGCGACGACATTACTCACACACCTCACGCGAATCTCGGTCGCAATCTACAACACGCTGGCCCGTTGAGCTGCAACCATCACGTACAGCACTGAACGGGAGCCACTGCGCACACGAGTCCCTGCGTTCCAGCATCCATAAGTCCTCCAGCGCCGAGTGGCCGAGCCCTTGAAGGAGGACGGACGCCCTCGCCCCCAGCTTTTCGCGGAACTTCGCAACGTCCTTACTCAGGATATAATACCCTTCCTTCCTCTCGAAGTGTCCGATGGGTTGTGGAACGTCGGAGAAGTCGAGGTGGAGCGATAGCAAGCGCAGGGCACTCAGCCTCAGCCTCGCTAACGACCGAGAGATCTCCGGCTGGACAGAGATGATACAAGCGGTCAGCTGAGGGTTAACGATGCACGGGCCGCGGACGGATGAGGTGGGAGATGGGACGCACGATAGAGACGTCATTGTGACTGCCGGGTGGCCTGAACCGACTCATCTCCAGCGACCTGAGTACGGGAAAGGCGGAGGCCATGGTCGGCAGCACGTCTGGATCCGCGCCGTCCGCGACGTACTCCACTTGCAGATGGTTCAGAGATGGCGCGCTGCACCTCTGCAGGATGTGGACGAGCTCGGACGCTGAAATGATCGGGGAGTCCCAACGCTTGGTGAATAAGACAATCGTTATTCAGGGCTCGAAACATCCAAGGCGCGTCACTGTCGATTCCAACCACGTAGTCAGTTCCGAGTGCATCAGCGAAAGTATAACTCCGCACCTCGTTGATGCTTGTGAAGATATTGAAACAGAGGAAAACCCCGAGTCCTGGGCCATTAAGCCAGCTTTTATACCTGGTCAAGATCATGTAGGCGGTAATAGCGGCGGACGTCAGCCCCCCGGCGTGTCCCCGGTGGGACGATCTCCTGGTGCGTCCGTGTGTGGTTCGCTAGTGCTATAGTGGGGAGTTTGCACAGGGGCCCATCGCGTGCCGCCCTCTCTCTTTCTGTGTTAACGCTAACCGGCAGGAGAAGCTGTATTCCTCCCTGGCGCCGCTGTGCGGCCTCTCTCACCTCCGGGTTGTCGTCCACTCCACCGCCGACGAGAACGCGGATGCGGACGACGTCGTCGCGTTCGCGCGGGCCCTGCATCGATGCCGACCTGGCTCCGACTAAGGGTCTCACGAAGAGGAAGAGCCTGAAGAGGCAGGGGAAGGCCGCCATGCTCGTCACGGGCCCAGTCCGTGGGTTCGCTTGTAAGTAAGAACTTCATTTGATACGGGATAAGCACGGCTGTACACCACATACGAACGAATTGAACGATCCTCTCGTAGAATCAGAGCCTCAGAATTTCCCTTCAAGTCTTGCTCGCGTGGTCTCCGTGAAATCTCTGAGAACGGTAGGCGCCAGATTCGGAAGGCCGCGGCCCGCTCCCTTTTAAGCCCCGGGCCGGGAGGCCAAACGATGCGGCCAGCGCTTCGATTGCCTTTTTGGACACAACTCCCTTTTCGTGGACAGTCACCATCTTCTATCGCCTCAAGCTTCCGCCTCACGCTTAAGCCCCATGCGGAGAATGGCAGGTATCTGACTTCGCTGTTATACGAGCCTCAGCTATTTGTTAAACACTGGATACCACCCTCCGCCGACTCCGACGTGGCAGTGACTCCGCACGGACGCGCTGCGAGTCGGTCCCTCAGGTGATCCTCATGTTTTGTTCTATGATTTTTTGCAGAACCTGAATGTATTTTCGAAGATCCTATGTTGGGATAGCGGGCTCGGGCCGATTCAGGGCTACAGCATCCAGACTGAAATGACTTGCCGCGACATCGCGATCAGCATGCACCATCCTCGCCTGCAGCCTCTGCACCCATCCACTGCGCGGCGAAGCTCTTCTTGCACACAACAGTATGCCAGTTCACACGCTCATCCAACACCATGATACTTACAACCATGCGCCATTCACTGTCACAGGCACGAGGACCTGACAGGCGGCGAAGAGCATCCAGCTCTTCTAAGTTCTCCCCACTCCCCGCTCCACACCAGCTCCTCGAGATACGGCGGCGCGGACCCCGCGGGCGTAGATAGGCCTCTTGCGGCGCCCGCTTTCCGGGCCGAGCTTCGCGACGTTCGTCCTGAGCGTGTAAGATTGGGCTCATCCACGACCCTCCACTTCGCGTAGATAAGCGTGACAAATGCCCGCTTAGCTTTCTCCTCCTCGACGAGGGCACTTTTCTCTAATCGGCTTCCTATAATTTATAGGCAGAGAGATTATCTATCGATAATAGGTTCAACTTTTGGGAAAGGATGAGATGTGAGAGACTAGATAGCTTAGCGCTCTCCAGCCGTGACGGCGGAGGACGGCGACTTTGGCGGGGGTCACGCCGTGTCACTGGCTAAGCGAAGTGGAGAGTCGTGGATGAGCCCAATCTTAGGGCTAGGTGGACACCCCGGTCAACTTTGCCCAGACACGGCCCCAGTGTACTCGATGCGCGCGCACGGTGTTAGAAGAAGTTTTGGGCCTCACCGAAAATAAGGACGTGAAATGATGACCTTCCTTGCATGAGGCTTGGCTGTCGGACGTGTGTCGGCACAGCTTGAACCTGGACCTATAGGACCTACCGTGCACGATGTCTCGGACTACGTGCTGGCGCACCTAGGATGGTGCCTTGCCCGGTATGTGCATGAACGGACGAGGTCCGGGTCCATGTATTAGGCTACTGTGCCTTTGCGCATGCTCCGGAGGATTTTGTCGGCCTTACAGTAAGTACAGTACTTGCTGACAGCTGTGTCACGGCCGGCTTCTGTTCATGCTTGTTCTCGGCCTGCGGCGACAGCGCGGTCCGTGCCAGCGACGTTGGACGACGCTGGTCCGGCTGTCTTTCCGGTCCGGCCTGCAACGATGCACGTAGGGAATATCGGAATCCACAGTGCGGCGTCTTGGTATGTGCTCCGATCTCTCAGGACGCAGTACCATCGACCAATTTATCGCCGCTATAGCTGTTGGGAAGCGCTTGCAGAATGAACCTGGGACGGTCGAAGGTGAGCAGGTTGAGCTTTGCCAGAGACGCAGATGTCATTGACAAGATTTCTGCCCAGCGGGATATGGTACATTATTAACACACAGACTACTGGCATCTAAGGATAAGGAGGGTGGATGGTGATACATGATCGAAGAAACATCGATAGCACTGCAGGCTCTGCGAAAGTTTTGGACTGCTGAAAGCAAGGACGATACGGAGTGCACTGAGCACCTACCGCAACAGTAGCAGAAGTTGAACGTTGAACACGAAGCATACGCGCATAAATACCCCGATCCGACTCCGGATCCGACCCCCGAGTCTCTATCGCACACCCTCCCCCAAAACACTCCATCTCGATCCCAAACCTGAGCTCCCGGCTCGGACACCGGCGTTTCCAGTCTTCAAGTTCGAGCAAGTTGGAAGCCACATCTACATCTAGAGGCACACGAAGCACCCGACGAGCACCGGGTCGATCCTCCACACCGGGTACGTGTAGTACGACACGACCGCGCCCTCGCCGCGGTCCGGCACGTACGCGTTCACGTCGCGCGAGTGCGACGTCGTCGCTGGCACTGGCGCTGGGGGCGCCGACCGCGACGGCACCGCGGCGGGGATCAGCGCGGCCGCGGCGGCCTTGGCCCGCTTCGCGCGCAGGGCGGGCTCCGAGCGCGTGCGCGCCATCCACGTGCGCTTCAGCGCGTTCTGGCTTCGTCTTTCCCGCACTTGGGGCTTTTCTGTTTCTACCGCAGTGGACGTGGTGGACGTGGTGGACGTGGACGTGGACGTGGCGGGGGAGAGGGCTGCCACGGTGCAGGGGGTGGGCAGAGGAGGGGTGGGGCCGCGCTCGCGCTCGGGCGAGGTGGGGTCGCGCCGGGTGAGGGTGGTCAGCACGCGGCTCACTTTGTGGCGGAGCGTGCGCGGGGCCGGCGCGGTTGGGGCGGGGGAGGCGTCGTGCTCGTGCTCGTGCTCGTGCTCGTTCTCGATGCGGGTGTATGGGGGTCTCTCCGTCGCCATCGTCGCTAGAGGTTTTAAGTGGAAGTGGAAGGGGAAGGCGGAGGGCGGAGGGTGCTGCGGGGCTGGTGAGCATTCGTCCGCCCTCGCGTTCAGCCGCAGAGATTTGTGGCGGTTGGCACGACATACCTGCTCAACCGGGGACTGCTGGAGGGGTCACTAGTCACTCTCTACTGTCGCGCGCGAAGGGATTGTGGGCCAGGAAATGCGGGTGTGGATGGGGAGAGCGGGAAGGATGGGGGAGCGGGCGGACAGGGGTTCTGGTTTCTATCGAACGTTAACCCGGACGCGACCTATAGCTATATAAGTAAGGGAAGGCGGGGCAGCGGCGAACAGGGATGATACCGCATTATCGCGGGATGAAACGCAAGAAGCACCCCTAAACATCTTCCTAGGGCCTAGTCTGGCGTCGCGGATGTTTGGTATAAACAATTGTACAAGACAGCCTGCCAGTGCTTGTCCATCCGTCGCTTCATGGGGCCATAAACATGCCTCGACCGTCCGCGTCCCGTCTGTTCCCTCCCAATCGCCACCGTAGCGTCTGGACTATTAACGTCCTGGAGTCATCGTATCAGTAGAAGCCTTGCAGGAAGCTCCAAGATGAGTTCTTTCTGATGTGTTGAGGCCGTAGAGTCCGCGCCGCCTCACCGAATTCGTGTCTGGCCGCGCGCGCTCCGAGAAAGAAGAACGTCTCTCTGTTCTCGATCAGGATATTCCGGCATGAGCGGTGTCCGACAAGAACTGTACTTACAGCAGCAGTGCTTTACTTAGTCCGATCTGTTGTAGTGATAGGAGGAACACATTCTTATCCGAGTCTTCAGACGCGTGCCGCTGCGCCACAACAGCGAGGGAACGGGCGTTTATTTGCCGTTATAGGCAGGATTGCCGTTGATGTGACGTCGTCGCGCTTCCATTCAATGACTAGGTTCGAGCCTCGCATGAGACACTCTTCTCTACCGACCAGTGATGTGCCGGTCGGGCGACCGGTCGTAAAGTCGGGTCGGGCGGACCTGCCCCGACCACGACCCGACCGCCGACCAGTCGGGCGACCCGACCATTCTCACGCCGAACCCGACCCGTAAATGGCGGGCCGCCATACGGACCTGTGTTGCCCCAGCGCCTGGTGGTCCCCAGGTAAGCTGGGCGCTGAGTTGAGCGCTGAGCGACTCCCGGTATTGCGTACGGTGTACCAAGTATACTTCCTTCGTTTACACTCTCCTGACGTTCAAATATATTGACAGTAAGCTTTAATGCTCTGAATAATGCATGATAGTTGTGGCACATTGCTTGAGGCACCTTCTGGCGCGATGTGGTTTGATATCATAGTAAGTAGAGCCTATGGCACTCTGGCTGTTCTGCCTCGAGCCCTACCCACCTCATCTGAGGTTCTCAACACCAGGAAATAAATGAGAAGCTTCCATGGGATGGCCCTTATTCCAAGGACTTATTGACCAGGGCCCGGTTTGATTTGCTCGTAGTTGCAGATCCCAACAACTTGAACTCAGTCCTTATCCTCCGCCGAGTCCCACATCTTCCCTATCCTTTCCCCCTGAAGTTTCTTCGAGTCGCTGATATGGTATAAAACACCAAGTTGAGGGGAAAATAAGTAGCATGATAAAACAATATAATAACGATGCCTTTATAATAGCAAACCGGTCTTCATCAGACTCACATTATGCATAAAGTGCTAATTTCGGGGTCAGTCATCCACAGAATACAAATTACAGCCAAACTACACTAATTTTGTGCTATACGATGGGGAAATGCGACCTGTTCGCTGTTTGCGAAGCAGGTCGTCGTCGAGCGCTAACTGACAGTCCCCTGCCTACCCCGGCCCTACCAAATACGGCAAAGTCGGGTCGGGCGCTCGCAATCCGACTCAGTCGCCCGACCCTTCGATAGCCGGCCGACCGGTCGCCCGACCGGCACATCACTGCTACCGACCAACTGCGAACCAGGAATCCGGACTCCCACCTTCATCGATCCTCACGCTGCCCCTAGAACTGATACAGCCATATAGCAGTGTATCATCCCGAACAGAGACGGAAACAGAGTTGAGTATCACTCCCGCGATGATGTCGTTCTTCAGCTCGAAGAAGGTCGAGCTCCCCGCCCACAACTGCGTCCTCCCCCACGCCCTCAAGATCCCTGCCCTCGAGAAGCTCGTCGGAAAGCGCGTCGTCCTCGCCTCCAACAGCCCTCGGAGACAAGAGATCCTCCGCACGTTCGTACGTCTCCTGTCTCATCGTCTTGGTCGGTCCCTGACGCTGACGTATTTCCGCGCGATCGTTGTTGTACATGTGTTTGTGCCTGTAGGGGCTGGAACCCGAGGTCGTACCGTCGACGTTCGAGGAGACGCTCCCGTTTGGCGGCTTCCAAGACATCCATGAGTACCCGGTCGCGACTGCGACGCACAAGGCGGTCGAGGTCTACGAGCGGCTCGTGGTAAGTCCGAGGCAAACGTCATCGCATCTGACGCTCGTGTGGGATATCCCAGGCTTCGTGCTTGTGTCGGGGAATGCTTCGAGTCGATGGCTCGGAGGCGCGGCTGGAGGGTTTTTCAGTGTGTATAGCCAGGTTGTGGTAGGATGCTGTACGATGGGAGATGGCGTTGTGTGTGTGGTTCGGATCGATGTCCCGGCGATGCAACTTCACCTCCTTGTCCATCGCCTCCAAGCCTCGCCTCCTATCGTGATGGATTGTGGACCGTAACGCACGGCCATGTTGCTCCCTTGACATCTAAGATGTTGACGTCTGGATATATTTCATGGCTACTCATCTTTCATCCGGCCGAACGGCTGATCTAAACCTATAGACGGAACAACCCGACGACGCGCCTGACCTCGTCATCGCAGGTCTGTCTCCCCGTTCCCGTTCCCCTCCCTCCGAATCTCCGTGGCTCCCACGATCTCACCAACCGCCTCTTACAGCCGACACTGTCGTCCTGACGCACGCCCCGGTCGGGCTCCAGAGCCAGTCGCAGTTCGCGGACCAGATCGGGGGCCCCGACCCGCAGGACATCCTCGAGAAGCCGCTCGACAAGGAGGACAACATGCGCATGCTCCTCGACCTCAACGGCGGCCGGTGCGAGGTCGTCACCGGTGTCACAATCGGTACGCTCGCCCTCTCTGTCTTGTGGTTCTCGCGCCCCTCGTGTGCTGATGAGAGAGGTCACCCGCAGTGTTTCCCGTGCTGGAAGCCCCCGGGTACAAAATCAAGTGAGTCGAATCTGGGGCCCAGAAGGAATGCCCACGGAGAGCGCGAACTGACGGAGGGGGACGACGTGGACGCTCGCAGGTCGATAGAGGAACGCACGCTGGTTTACTTCGCCGAGAACGAGGAGTCGCTCCTCCGCGCGTACGTCGAGAACGGTGAGGGCCGCGACCGCGCGGGCGGCTTCGCCATCCAGGTGTGCTCTCTCCTCCCCTCCCGCGCTTTCTTTCTTTCTTTCGCTGCATCTGGCTTGGTTCGCTGACACAGGGGGACAGGGCCTGGGCGGGATGCTGATAAGCAAGGTCGAGGGGGACTACTACAACGTTGTGGGCTTCCCCGCCGCATCGTTCTTCAAGTTCTTGGACTTGCTGATTGAGGAGGAGGTCGACTTCCTCTCGGACTAGTACTGAGCGGACATGTACTACGGTTCGTCGGGGGACTGGGACGGCGGCATGTACGATTACAAGTTGTGTTTCGGATCATGGACTATTCGTGTTTTCACCCCGAACGGTACAGGCTACCGACAATTCCAGCGGCGACTCTCATGTCGTCCGCTATGCCGTGGGGATGCGCAATGCGCTCGGGCTGGCACCTTTCGTTGCCTCGACGGCGCCCGGAGTGCTGGAGACTTATCGCACTTAATATTCTTTCGGCTGCTTTCGGAAGATTTTCCTGGATTGCAGCGACTGTGGCGTGCGCATGCACAGCCATCGATCTTAACTTAAGGGCAGGTCTAGGCTAGCACCGTACTGAGATTGCTTGTTGCGGTGGCGAACCAGAACCTACCTTATGCCACCTACACCCACTGACCGAGCACTTAGCCACTGGGGGTATTGCACCTAAGTGCAACTTGTTCTACTAATATAAATAGTTCCCGTCCATCTCCGTCCACGTCGCGGGCGGCCGCGCGAGAGGCTCGGGCGCACGCTCCGCGCCGTTGTACACCAGGCACAGCGTGAGGCGCGGCGAAGACGCCCAAGCCGTCGTCGAGCATGAGCGAGAGCCCTCAAGCAGCCCAGCCGAACCCTTGCTGCGGCCGACGTCGAGCAATGAGCATCGCAAGCCGCACGAAGCAGCCTAGGCCGAGGATGTAGAACACCAGCGCGAGGAAGCAGTGCAGTATGGAGTGAGCAGCAGCGCGCCGATGAGGAACGCCATGGCGAACGAGTGCACTGCACTGCATGGTGCTCGGGCTGGACGCGTAGACGCGTGCGTGAGCGTGGGTGATGGCGCAGATCTCGGCAGGGTCGACGGTGAACTGCTCGAACTCGAGCCGCTCGAGCGTCGGCGGGAGGTGGGAGATACGTTGGGAGAGCGAGGCGGGGTGCCAGTTCTCGCCCGAGGCGGGCGTGCAGTCGAGCCTGCACCCGAGTATTCCCCAGGGTGGCCGGAGAGGGAGAGAGAGCGAAGAGTTGAGAGAGCAGAGATTGCGCGTGCGCGGGCTGTTGGGGGTCGAGCGAATAGTCGAGGGCGAGGTTGGTGCGCTCGAGACGCGGACATCAGGTGAGGATGTCTATGAGGAGAGACACGTCGATGGGTTGGTACAGGATGATTTGGTCTGGGCTGCCAGTGTCGCATTGATCTTTATCTTCGATGTAGAAGTCGATGTAGAGTGCGCGCGCGTGCGGCGTACGGGCAGATGTGTCGGCAAAAAGGCAGGAACTGAACCGAACCACTGATAAACCTCGTATGAGCAGACGGGCCCCATAGAAAGAAAGTAGTTGTCGGATAGCAACAGGGCGGAGGGAGGAGCAGGTCAGGGCGAAGGAGAGTCTGCGACTGGGATCGTTTCTGCCCAATTCTGCCTTATTAAATCCTGTTAGGTTATGACACCGACGATTTGCGCTAGGATGCATACCGTAGGTGCATTGCAAGCGGGACTCAACACTTTTGAGTGCACGATTGAACGGGAGAGAGGAGGCTCTATGGCAGTATGCGTTGTCTGCTTGAGGTTCAAGCGCGCTTACTTAAACTTCCCCTATCCCCGCCGTAGGGAGCGAGGGACCGATGCTTTCGATACAATGAGTGTACCCAGAATTAAGCACCGCTGATGCACGTAGTTGGAGTACGTAGTCTGATTGCTTGGGATTCCTACAGCCAGTCAGCAAACGTCAGGATCGTAACTCGAGAGACAAAGAGGAAAACTTCCTGCCGCAACTCGCATACGCCCCCAAAAACAAATACGCCACACTCGACCCCCCTCCTCCACAAGAAAGTAAGTCCACGAAACACGCTCTGAGCATTAAACGTACACCGAATACACCAAAATTAAACTTCTCCCCGCCCCGCCCCGCCCCGCCTATGCCAGGAGCGTCTTGAGCTCCCCGTTGTCGACCATCTCCTGCACGACGTCGAGCCCGCCCACGAACTCGCCCTTGACGATGAGCTGCGGGAACGTCGGCCAGTCGTTGAGCACCTTGAGGCCCTGCCGCACGCTCTCGTCCTGGAGGATGTCGAAGCTGCTGAACGCGACGCTCTCGTTCCGCAGCAGCCCGACGATCCGCCGCGAGAACCCGCAGCGCGGCGTGTCCGGGGAGCCCTTCATGAAGAGCACGACGTCGGCCTGCGTCATGAGCTTGCGCAGGCGCGCGGTGAGCTGCTCGGCGGTCTCGGCTTCTGCGGGGAGCGCGGGGGCGCGGTCGGTCGCGGACTGGGGCTTGATGGACGAGGGCGGCTGGGTGTGCTTCGCGAGCTCCTGGGTGAGTGCGGGCGCGTCTGCGCCTGATATGCGGGAGAGGAGGGTGTGGCCCTACAGCACGAGCACGAACACAAACACGAACACGGACATCGGGACGCGGAGGTCAGATTTAAACGGTGGTGGCGGGAGGATGGGATGAAGATATACGTACACGCAGGATCACGAACGCGGGGACGGCCTCGATGTCAAAGGACTCCGCGATGTCTGCTTGGTCCTCCGCCTCGACCTGGGATAAGGCACGACGCAAGTCACGCCAGCCACGCGCGGATCGATCGCGGTTAGTTGTGGGGTCGATTGGTACGCGACGGAGGAATGCTGGGTCTCGTGCACGCACCTCCAACACGAGTACTTGGGGGTACTTCTTTGCGAGCTCGATCACGACCTCGTTCATCTGCTTGCACGGCTCGGCCCATGGTGCCCAGAAGTTGATAAGCGAGACGCGACTGAGGTCCTCGGAGAGCAGGTTCTGGAAGTGTTCCGGGGAGGACACTTCGTGAAAGTTTGGGAGAGCAGCAGCGGCCATATTTCGTTCGTCGTGTGTTGCCGAGATAGTTTCGGGATACCAATGATGGAAAACGCAGGCAAGCGGTAATAGCAGGCGAGGTATAGGACGATCACGGATGGAAGGAGGGAGAGCGGGAGTTTATGGGCCTTCCCATTCCATAAGGCCCGCCCGGGAAGCAAACGTTCATGGAGTTATCTGATAAGCCGCCATTACTAGCACATTGTGATTATGGCGCAATTCTCATCTAATCACCACTGGGAATCTAATCAAGCCCCTCCCACCCTTATTATCTTATCAGATACTTACCCTCATGGTCGCCCATCTCCCGTGGCTCATCCACTTGGCCACAACCACCACCGCCGTGAACGACCGTGGTCCAAAACTCAGTTTCTTGGGACTCCATTCGCTCGGCCTCCGGTTTGTTTTGTCGGGTGTGTTGGCGCGAGCCCCAGACATGGCTAGCACGGTCACGGTGAGTGTTAGTGCCAGCCATCATTCAAGTGTTGACAGCGCGTGAGCTCACAATCGTGGCAGAAATGCCCTCAACTCTTGAGACCCGCCGTTATCCGGTTGTAAGTAGGGCGTGCCTGTCCCCTGCACTTGGGCCACAGTTGCGCTCAAGGTAAACGCCGCTGCAAGCCAGCCAAGCCGGGGGCATTGAGGACACCGTGAAAGCTCGAGCTCGAATCCTCCGTTAGCTGGGAGTTACGAAGTTCAGCGTCGTCACTCGTGTCACCCGGTGCCGCAAGCTCATGGGTTCCATGGTATCTATCTCCGTACATCTGTACGCAAGCTGACTAGGCATCGTGCCAACCCAGATGGGTCTGATGCGGTCCACTGATGGCCACAGACGAACCTCTTCTCAGAACCACCGCAGCGCTACAGTCAGGGTTTAAACACTCCAGCCTAGGGGCTCAAGGTAACCTCCTGAAGAGGATGAAAGTGAAATCCGTCTCGGTCAGGCTGATGCCCCTTCTATCTCAACCCTTGAGTTCAGGACTATCAAGAGCCGGTGAATTCGCATTGACTGTCCGAAGGAGACCGCAATGCCCTCAACCTCACAGGGCAATGTAGGCTCCGCCAGCCCACGCCCGTCGTGGCGAATGAATGCTATTTTCCCCCGGTGCTGTCACGGTCAAGAGCACATGGCCGGGGCACGTATCTGCGTGCTTGACTATTGTTTACCCAGTGACGTGCCCCTTACGACTCGCAGGTATGCGACAGGATACGTACGAGTAAGCGACAGCCACTTTTTTGAAGTAGTCTCCACTGATATTATTTGGCCTCGGCCTCAATCTGCTTAGGAGGCACATCGGGACTAGTCTCATACCAAGCCCGCCTGCCCGTACAACGGCCGGCCGGTTCACGGGAGAAGGATTTGTTTTGGACCTAACGGCAAGATGAGGAATCAAATGTTCAGCAGATGAAGCATAGTGAGCTGCTCGCTCTGAATACCCGGCGAATCCTTCTCAAGCATCTTTCCCGTACGTTTCGCCGCATCTCGGGCTCATCATGCGCCGCTAACTTTGGCACACTCACCATCTCGTCTAGCAACAGTGATTGCGATCCCATTATTATCAAAAATATCCGGCCGCTTTGGAGGCAAGCGTCTGTCTATTACCGGAGGTTCTCAGTGACTGTGCGACGCTTCTCCTCATGAACCTGAGCCTTGTTGAGGTGAGTGACTGTGCGCATCTAGGCCACAGGATCCAGGATCCCCTCCAAACGCAGCTGCAGCTTCTGATCCATGTTTCGGACAGGCCACGGCAGCGGTTGCGCAAAGCGCAAGCAAAGCCAACTCCGCCGCGACGCGCCCCAACGGCACCGCGCGCGAGTCTCAGTTCCACCCCCGCCAACACCGGCCAAATCTGTCCTATTCTGCACTAGCCAAGTTGAAGTGGCCCCCCACCAGCCCCCACCAGGGTTCACGACATTCATTCATTGCGTTCGCGATGCGCTCCCAGCCCGGACTTCGATTCAACAGCTGCAGACGACGATCGCGCGCAGCGGTGGGAGCAATAAAAGCATATATGTTCTAACTGACGTGTGCACCCCATGCGTACGGCCGCCATGGCCCCTTCAGATTCAGAGCTTCAGCTGCAGCTTCGACCCGGGCGCGCTTCTCAAGCTAGATCTCGCATCCACTAACTAAGAATACGGTAGCCATATGCATGTAGCTGAGCACGCCTTATACTTATACTTATTCGTGGGCCGCCCGGGGCGTCGGGCTCGGGATCGCGCAACTAGCTATGGTACTGCGCCCGAGATCCCAGACCCAGCATGAGAGCGACGTCTATCGGAGCCGTTCACGAGACCGCGCCAGGGGCTCACATGCACACACGAGCTCGGTGACGGTGCCGAGCCGACGTGCGGGAACGCGCACGGCGTGTGGATGGGACGGGTCAGCCATGCCTGCGTGCGCGCGCAGGCGCGGTGGGGACGCCGACGCTGGAACTGGTGCTGGCGCTGACAATGGCAAGAGGAGGTACATACACGACACACGGATGAGAACAGGAGAGAACAGGAGGGGGCCTACTAGCGTGGGAGCGAGAATAGAGTGCGTGTAATTAAGAGCGTCGCCGGCACCGAGAGGCTACCTAAGTACGAGGGCGCGTGCCCGGGACGGGGGAACCGCACTGTCCGTTGTGGCCATAGTAGCCAGGCACCCGGGGCGTGCGCGCGGGAGGGCCGCGTTCTGGAAAGGAAAGCGTGGTTCGTGCTCGACAACCACGACAGTCGCGAGAACGCAGGCGAGAATGGGAATGGGGATGGGAGTGGGAAACGAGAACGAGGACGAGGACAAGAACGAGGCGGGCGCCGGCAGCCTGGATATATCGAATTTAAATTGAGGGCGACGCGAACCGTGGACGCCGTTGACGGTTCAGGCCCGGGGATTGTCGTGTTGTTGATGACTTGGGGGCGCCCTGGCTCGCCGCGCCTACATACGGACGCACGCCCCCGCGTCCGCGACGCCGCGAGTGCTCCCGCGTCCGCATCAGGCGTGGTTGTCCAGCCAATCCCCGACACGGTCGACGAGCTCCGCCTTCTTGCCCGAGACCGACTCGCCCTTGGACTTCAGGAACTCCTGCAAAACAAACGCACGAGAGCGTCAGCGCGCGCTGCGGGATCAGACGGCCGCCCGGAGGCGGGAGAAGGAGAGAAGCTGAAGTCGGAACGCGCGGAGACGTTGCCATAGGCGTCGCTCTCACGCGCCCGCGTCGACGTCGAACGTCGAACGTCGCACGTCGAACATCGCTGCGGCGACCGCGGAGCTAGACTGGCGCGGGCGCGGGGAGCTAGACTGGCGCGGGCGCGGGGAGCTTGGCGGCAGGCACGCCCGAGTCCCGACGACAGCATAACGCCATCGTGCTCTGGGCACTGGCCCGGCCGGGGAGCGGGGCGTCACATGGGGGGAGAGGGCGACGAACCTTGAGCTGGTCGACACGGAGCTGTGGAAAACGGGCATGTCAGCTGGGTGCGCACGCTGCTGGGATGCTCGCGACGGGCCACCGGGCATCCCGGGTCCCCATGCGCCGGCGTGGAGGGATCGGCATCGGTATGGGAACCACGGGGGGGGGGGCTGGCGAGCACTGAGCAGAATCGGGCAGGGGGAGGCACGTACCTTGGCGAGCGCGCCCGCGTCGTATTTGCTGCGAATTTCTGCCTCGTCCACGCTGACGTCCTGTAGGTAGTGCGCATTTAGCGGCATCCGGAAATGCACACCCAGCTCGGCGGCCTAGGCACGCAGCGCAGGGAGGGGCCCGCGGGAGGGGTCCAAGGGGCGTGGATACTCACCGCCTTCCGCTTTGAGCCCGCGAGGGGGACGGCAACGATGTTTGCCGATTCGTCCTCGCGCAGGGCCTTCTTCCACGCCCTCATCAGCTGGCCTGCCCGCTGTGTCGACCGCGGCGCGGAGACGACGCGATGATTCAGAAAGGTTCCAGCGGTGTGGACGGGGGCGTCGGGGAGAACATTTTCCCTATTACGTGAGTGCTGGTTCGAACTGGGGCGCAAGGGGCAGGCCCGACCTTGTGTATAATATCATACTTCGGCTCCGTCAGGTCCTCAAAGGCTTCGGCGTCGAAATCTTCGCGGAAGGCGCTGGCTTCGAGCTGGGCGTTGTGATATGCAAGAGCTGGAACGGCAACATGGGAATGCGTGCCGTAACGGTCAGCGCGCGATAGAAGGAAGGGGCGATCGAGAGGAAATACGTCGGGTTGCTCACCAGGGTTCGGGTACGAGTCGGGTGGATACGACCCGTTCTTGACGTTGAGCTTGTCTATCCACAACCGCGCAGCATCCTTGAGTTCGTCCGATGCTGCGACGCGGCGCCCGAGCGAGAGTCGGCCGTCGATTCGGCGGGGCGAGCCAAAAGCAATCGGAGTATGCGTTAGATAGCGGCCCGAAAGCGCCAGAAATTGGTCGAAGGGACCTGTGAGCCCGTGACTAGCCATGAGGAGGAGACGATGCTTACCGCGGAATGCCTTCTCCACAGGTGCGGCCCGGATGTCATCTGCGAACGGAAGCGGGATAAGATGGAAGCCCGGAGGCTCGCGCCACCCGCTCTCGTCGACCTTCTCTTCCTGGACGTGGCAAGCGGTTAGAACATTCTGTCACCTGAGCAGGGCATGCCACCGAGGACCCTAGACGGTGCCCGGGAACCTCCCAAGTGGAGGTATATTGGCAATAACAATAACTCAATCGAGATACTCACCTGCGGGAGCACTGCGCAGAAAATAGGAGACGAGTTGCGCCGAGTGAGCGCGAGAGCAATTGCGATCTTCTTCTTGTTGATCATCGTTCGAAGGAGTGCGGTGAAAGTACGCTTGCTCCCGGAATATGTCTGTCGGATGCGGCGTGGAGATGGAACAGCGCCGCCCCCGCCGCAGAACACAAAAATTTTGAGATCACCCGGAGGCTCTGGCACCGAAGACTGAGACTGAATCGTACCATTTCGTCGGGATAGACGAAGAACGAGTGCTTGGTGTTGTCCTCGAACGCAAGGTCCGCCCGGTCCTTGAATCCCAAGAGCTTGATTCCTGCACCATGCGGTCAACTGAATGCTGTCCCCCCTGCTCGCTCAGCTGCGCACTGCACTCACCAGGCTCCAGGCCGAGGGTCCGGAACGAGCGCACTTCTTCTGCAGTGTAGAAGACCCGGCTGCCGAGCGGTACCGAGCGCGTTCCAATCTCATCTTCCTTTGTGTCTTCGCCCTCCTCCTCCCCACCGTCCGCCGGTGGCGCACCGAGATCCATGCCGAACAGAATCTGCGCTCTCTCGGTCTCAGCCTCCCGCTCCTGTGGACAGATCCGCCGTGTAAGGGAGATCCGCCGTGTAAGGTTTAGCGCTAGGCGGAGTGGCGGACTTGGGGGGCGACGCACCTCGTCTACGTAAGAGGTACGGGACGTGACCACTTCGATTTTCCCGTCGACGTCGGCGAAGTACCGGTACGCCCCTTTCTTCTGTTCAGTAATCAAACCATACCTGGGAGACACGGAAGGATGTTCAAAAACAAGAAAATCAACAAAACCAACATAGCTGGGGTTTCCGCAACTTACCCTTTTACTCCAATCACGAAATCCGGCGCCAGGGTGAATGGGATGCTGAACGCAGCCCTCTTTGGTACCTCGTGGAAACGCATCTGTGACAGCAGTTCCTCTATTCGACCAATAGAGATCGACTCGGGTAGTATAGGTGCCTCGCCATTTTCGTCGACGTCGTTAGAGTCAGCAATATTTGTTGCTAGGAGGACCGACTGTTAGCCGTATTGCATCCAATAAGAGCAATGCGGGCGTTGTAGCAGAACGTTAGCAAATTAACAGGCGGCACATCGTGCTGAGTTGTCGCCATGAACGCTTACCGAATAGAATTTCGACGGGTTGAAGGGCTTTTCTTCCGTGCTGATGAAAAATGGCTCCACCGTCACCCCGGCCTGGACGAGGTCCTGTGGCGCATGCGGGCATAGTGAGTGGCTAGCTACACACACATCCCAAGGGCCGCAGCGTCCTGACAGTCTTCCTGGAACAAAACTCTTGGCGACGCCGGAGCACTGACAGGCAACGCGCCCGAGCGTGCCTTCCCAACCTTCGACACTGCAGCCGGTGAATACTGCCTTGGAGCGCTCCGATTTTGCCTGCCTCGAGGCCGGATAACGCTTCTCGGGCGACCCTCCCAGCCTCGAGCCCGACCGGAACAAATTCAAGCGTTGACGCGGTCGGGGAAAGAACGTCGAGCGTTCCCCTCCAAGAGCTCGCCCCAAGAAGACCGCCGTTCGGCTAAGCACAGAGAACGTGGACTTACGATCAGCGTCGTGCGCGCCGAGGTGATCAGACGACTGCTGCCTGCGCCCGGGTGAGGATCGTCCTCGTCCGTAATGAAGAAGACACGTTTGGTCGCGGTCTTCGGAGCACTAAAGGCGCAAGTACGTCAGGATTGTGGCATGTGCCGCGAGTCCATGGAATGGAGCTGCGCACCCGTCGCGCATGACCCAGTTGCAGCTCGTGAAGACGTCACCAACGGGCACGCGCTTGTCGCCCATGGGCGGGAACTCTTCGCGCAGCATTTCTGGGTTCTCTCTTGCCTCTGGCGGGGGGTGGGGTCAGTGGGGTTGACGACGGCAGATGTGGCGCTGCGCACGAACCGTCGAGCAGCTTCACAAGGTTCGTAACCTGGGGCACGTCGATGGTGGCTAGCGGCTGATACACATAGGTGCCCTTCTTGATGTCTGCGCCTGCCTCCCCGTTTTCGTTCCGCTTTGTCTGTCGCCAGGGGCCCGTCGGCACGCCGCATTACACGCCTGCGCAGCAGGAGTGGCGGATGCACTCACCGTGTTGAAGAGGACGACGCCGACGGAGTCGTTGGGGCCGACGAGGACCTTCCGTTTCTGGATCTGCATGGCGGCTTCTAGGGCGACCATGAGGTTGGAGGTCTGGACGTCCTCGTAGCGCGGGTCTTCCCTGAGCTCGAGCATGGACGGAGAGCAGTCGATGCAGAAGAGAATAACGTCTCGCTTCCCTTCATAGAACTATCCGGAGCTTGAGGGGAGCGTTGTGAACCCTGGAGACGATCTACTCACCGAGTAGTCCTGGAGCTCCTCGTCCTCGTCATCCTCGATCTTGTTCCAGTCATCGTATGGTGGCATGATATTGCCAAGTCACTCGTGCCAGGCTTCGCAGTGGCTCTATCTTCTCTTCGGATGATCACTTTGACGTGGCTTGGATGCAAACAACAAGGCGTGTGCTGCAGTGAACGCAGCGTGAATTGTGGCGGGGGCGGGCGGTGGTGGTTGGCAGTCGAGGGCCGACGCTGCGGGACCGAGAGCGCGGAGCAGACAGGCGCCCACCGCGACGCGTCTTCCCACGTGACCCCTCCCCCTTTCGGCGTTGTGCCGCGCCTGCCTTTTTTGGGTACCGTCAGAACCATCTTCTCCTCGGAGTCGGCGTGACGCTCTTGCTCAGTGACCACCGTAACGAAGAGGTCCGTAGCATCCCGCTCCCACAGACTCTCCCTGACACTCATCCCGCTCTCACACCGCCGCCTTGTGACACGTCTGCCATTCAGCACTCAGCGTTCTCGGCCTGCCATTTTTCTCGCTCGTCGTCCCTCCAATCGCCCTTATCCTGGGTCCACGGTAAGCTCAGCCTGCTCCCGGATACTCGTCGGGGGCTCTGACGAACACACAATACAATCGCCACACCCGGCACACGGCACGCGTCGGTTTGGCTTGTGGCAATCTATGGTGCAGGGCGCTTAGTCACCGCATGTTTTGCACAGAGGCAAAATTGGCCAGGAAGAAATCCAACATAAGCGCCTGGGAGAGCGCCGGGCTGGGTAAGGGACCCTTCCCCTGCAAGTCTTGAGAAGTGCCCACAATATTGTGTAGGGTGGCAATCCTCGAGCATTGGTAGTGGAGAGAGGTCATTTTCCAGCCTGCCCCGCACTCTGGATGTAAGCGGGCCAGCGTCTATAATACCCTATATAGGCAAGTCCTACCATATATGGTAGTATGTTCCCATCACTGGCAAAATTCGTGACCCAAAAAGGTAACATCTCCGTCAATTTTGAGAGTTAGGACAAACGGTCTGACCATTTTGTTCCTCTCATGGAAAGGAGCAATTTGGTCAGTCCGATAAGGAATCGGTCAAAAACTCCGGCGTCAGCGGCCGTTGTACAAAACAAGCGGTGACTAAGTGACCTGCACCATAGCTTGCGCACTCAAACGGTGCCGTACACGCGTGGGACCCCTTCCCCGTCCTCGCACCACCGATCCCAGGTCCCCGTACCAACGCCCGGGTCCCTAGGCTAACTCCAAACGGTCAGATTTGCTCCTGCCCACCCCCATCTCGCCCCATCTTCCATCATCTGCGAGCTCCGACTTCTTCAGGTTCCCCTAGCTTCCACCTGTGGCACCCGCCCCTTCCTGGAAGAAATCCTCGCCGAAACGCGCCCTAGGTACCGTACGCACGACATTGCCCCGTCGCTTGCTCGCCGTCGGCGCCCGGCCAGCATATGCATATGGCTTCACGACAGACAAATTTGAACGCGCCTGTTGCTGCACCGGGTGCGGAACCTGACGCGGGTTCGGGTTCGGGTTCGATGTCGCTGCCCGAGCTGCGCGCGATCGCCGTGGAGAGCCTAGACCCCGCGGACGTGCCTACGCTGCGAATCAAGACGGACGACGACGTGCGCGCATGGAAGCTCACGCGCGGGTACCACGACTACGGCCTCTTCCTCCGCCGCCTCGCCGAGTCCGTCGTCGGGTGCACGCTCCCGCACGACGTCCCCAGCCCCGATCAGGTTCGCATTCCCTGTCTGCCCCTGAAGTACATAGTAGTATTCTATTCGGATTGAGAAGTCGCGTTTGGAGAAGGAGTTCTTGACTGACGTGCCTTTGTTCGCGTTCGTGCTCGTGCCCGTGTTCGTTGCCACGGCGCACAGGGCGTGCAGGGCGTGATCACGCTTTTGGACAAGCTGGACGGGTGGATCGACGAGATCCCCCCGCTCCCGACCCCGCAGCGGTTCGGGAACCTCGCCTTCCGGAGCTGGGGCAAGCGATTAGAGGAGGTGCGTCCGCATCCCGCCCCGCACTCACAGGCAGTTTGGCAGCCTACCACTCGCCGCTCCTATGCTTATCTTGAGTGTCCCCCGGGACCCCGCGGCGTTCATTTAGGCAGTCGCTCACGATGGTTCCGTTTGGCGCAGGAATCGACGGCGCTCCTGCGCGCACTGCTCCCGGAGAGGCTGCGTGCGGCGGTTCCGTGCATCGAGCCGTACTGGCTCACGTCGTTCGGGTCCTTCGTCCGCATGGACTACGGCACGGGCCACGAGACGTCGTTCGCGCTCTTCCTCCTCTGCCTCGCGCTCCTGCGCTTCCTGACACCCGAGCCCGCCGTCGAGCGGCAGGTCGTGCTGGACCTCTTCGTGCGCTACCTGCGCCTCTGCTGGCGCCTGCAGGACGTGTACAAGCTCGAGCCGGCGGGGAGCCACGGGGTCTGGGGCCTCGACGACTACAACTTCCTCAGCTACGTGTTCGGCAGCGCGCAGCTCCGAGGTAGGGACGTTCCACCTGCTTGTGCGGGCGTGCGCTGACCTGACCTCGCCTCACCCTGCTCGGCATGCGATGCCGGACTGGAACACAGATCAGAGGGAGATCGCCGTGTCCGCCGTGCTACGCCCGCCGCTGCCCCCGACGAACCTGTATTTCCTGTCGATCATGCGGATACACCAGGTCAAGTCCGGGCCGTTCCACGAACACTCGTCGCAGCTGCACTCGATCGCGACGGGCGTGCAGCACTGGCACAAGGTGCACTCGGGCCTGCTCAAGATGTACGAGGTGCGTCCGCGTTTTGCGTTTGCGTTTGCGTTTGCGTTTGCGTTGTCCGCCCTCCCTCCTCTGAATTGTAAGTTGCGGCCACCCAAACTTACTTACGGTTCGTTCGCTCGCGCCCAGGCGGAAGTCCTCGGAAAACGCGTGGTGGTCCAGCACATCCCCCTCGGGGGCCTCCTCCCCTGGGACGTCCCCAAACCCCACCCTCAGCCCCCCACACACGCGCACCACCACCCCCACCACCCCTCCCGCCCAAGCCCAACTTCTGCCCCGTTCTTGAATCACGCTCAAGCTGCAGCCACCCCCGCCCCGTGGGCAGCTGCCGCTGCTGCGCCCCCAGCCTTCCCCGCGATGCCTGCCTACACCCCACCGCCGCCCCGTGGGGCTCGCCCAGTGTACGCCGGATACGGGTATGCCAGTGCGACGCGGGCACCGGGAGTCAGCGCGGGTCCGATCGTCCCGGGACGGATGCCGCTGGGCCCGACCGCGAGCACCGCTGCGCGTCCGAGCCCAGGAATCGCTCCGACGACTATGGCTCCGCCGCCGCCACCGCCACCGCACATAGCGGGTCCACCGTATGACTCGGGGGACACCCGCGGACCGGATGTATGACTTCATGCGTGAGGCTCGACGGTACTGCCGCACGGAGCTCGGGACGGGCCAGGCAATGTGGTTTTCGCTTAGCGCCTGTTCAAGTTGGGGTCGACGATGGGATTCACGGCTTTTATGTCCTTCTTTGTGTAGCAATTTTCCTCTGTAGCGTATAGGATACGACACAAACACACTGTTCGCCCTCTGCATATTTTTCTACGCTGGAGTGTGCGGACGGATCAGCGCCGACGGGGCGGGTAAACGTCGGGCGCACGCCTGGCCCGACCTCCAACTTCGGGCCCAATTAGGCATGCAGCACAGCATCGGAGAGTGCCGGTGCGCGCGCGATTGGCTGTTGGCTGAAGCTGGCCTCGGCCATCGATGATCAATGAGAGCATGAAAAAACCGGGCGTCGCTGCTGCCTCGGTTGATCCTCATTCCTCTCTGCTGCTCCCACTGCCCGCTCTCGCTCTCGCCCCCTGGCGCAAACCACATACCCGCAGCTCGACACAAGACACGAAGATACCCCTGCACAAGGCACGCAGGGAGACCCTCGCATCGCGCGCCGTCTGCCGTCGTACCGCCTCGCTGCAAGGGCTGCGACGCAGGCTAGCAGGGCCCCGCCACCATTTTTGACCAAGCGAGAAACGACGACCTCCGTCTGTTGACCCTCGAGTGAGTCTTCCATTTGGTGGTTTTGTATTCTTCTCTCCCCTTCTCTCGCGTCATCGCCATGTGCGATCGTGCTATCGGGCGGGCGGGTGGTCTGGGCCCTGCAGAGTCTGATATGCAGCTGGCACTTTATCTGCGTCGCCTCGAGGCTGCGGGCCACGCAAGTCAGCTGTCCTGCGCAGACTGGGGCATCGAATGAGGTGTCTCGGGTTTCGGACGTTGCGGGCGTTGGAGGCGTCGCGGGGCCGTGGAGCCCCTGTGCGAGGATGTCGAGGAACCCGGCCGCATTCTGCTTTACGTGTCGGTGCCTCGGGTTGCGATTTGGTTAAGCAGCGTATCTTTATCATCGCGACGTCACTCGCGATACGTAATTGCTGGCCAAGCGCTGGACGGGGAGGCGTAACCAAGCGTCCTTTTACGTCCGTGGTCTGTGCGCGCGAACGTGTGCGCCTGGCTCCTTCATTGGGCCTCGGCGCCCTTTGGACAACGCCTCCGTGGCCTGCGAGAGACGTGGCGTGCTCCAATTCTATGCATAGTGTGGTTTCTTCCGTCGAGCCGTAACTAACCTTCTTCTCTTTCAGGTGGTCATCCGTTCGTGGTATGTCCCTTTCCTCCCTGGTGTAGGACCTATCTCACCCCACGCCGCAGGAGAACCTCCTTGACAGGACTCTCGCGCAGCGTATATCAATCGACTCTTCGCCGGACCGTCTCCGTGTCCCGAACCTTTCTCTTCTCAACTCTGCACAGCAGTTCTTTCTTCCCTTGAAGCCCGTCCTCGCTTTAGGGAGCGAGGATCTCACACCGACTGAAGGAAGCCTTATAGTTACCGTCCCTATCCCGCCCGGCTCGTTCTCGCGACCGCGGCGGTAGGCTCGGTAATTCGGGTTCCGCGAACAACTCATCCAAAACGACTATCTACCCCTTCCCCGGGGAGCAAAGCCCGCGCTTCCTCCCTTTCTTGCACGCCACAAACATAGACCAAGGCCTAGATATCCACGGCCCTTCTGCGACTACTGCGCCCGAGGCAAACGAACGACGCATGGCCCAACTCGAGATCCTCGCTGCGACATCCCCCGTGGACTTTGACTACGACATCCTTTCTTGCTCCCCGACCCTATCTTCTTCGCTTCCGCGGAATGAAAAGTACTTTGCCAACGCGCTTGTAAACGGGCTCCTCTCGCCTTCTATCGTACACTCTCACGACACTAGTACTGGATACACTCTCAAGAACTCGGACCGTCATTACGATGACGAGGTCTCTATTCCCGGATTGCCTCCGCTGCACCGCGGCCACATGGACGTCCACCTCAGAAACGGGGTCATGAACGCTATCCATCTGAGCGCTGACGGGGAACCCGACGCCGAGAAGGCGTTCTTTGTCGCCGACCTCAGCTCCGTGTATAGACAGCACGAGCGGTGGAAGAAGCTCCTTCCCGACATCGAGCCGTTTTACGGTGCGTCTTCTAGCCTGCGCGGCCCGTTTTCGGTCCCCGCGTGGTGGTTCTAGCAGCGGCTGATATACCATGCTCCGTGTTATTTTTTTCAGCCGTGAAGTGCAACCCGGACCCGTACGTGCTGCGCCTGCTCGCCGGGCTCGGGACCGGCTTCGACTGCGCGTCGAACAACGAGATCAAGCAGGTGCTCGACGTCGGCGTCAGCCCCGACCGCATCATCTTCGCGAACCCGTGCAAGGCGACGTCGTTCATCCGCTCCTCCGCCCGCGCGGGCGTCGACGTCATGACGTTCGACAACATGGACGAGCTCCACAAGGTCGCGCGCGTGCACCCGGGCGCGAAGCTCGTCGTGCGCATCCTCACGGACGACTCGAAGAGCCTCTGCCGGCTCGGCCTCAAGTTCGGCGCCCCGCTCGTCACCGTGCCCGCGCTGCTCGCGAAGGCGCGCGAGCTCGGGCTCGACGTCGTCGGCGTGAGCTTCCACGTCGGCAGCGGGTGCTACGACGCGAACGCGTTCGCGGACGCCGTCGCGCGCGCCCGCGCGGCGTTCGACATGGGCCGTGCGGCGGGGTACCGGTTCTCGCTGCTCGACGTGGGCGGGGGGTTCGAGGACGCGACGTTCGAGGCGACGGCGCTGGTGCTGCGCGACGCGCTCGAGCGGCACTTCCCCGCGCGGGACCGGGCGCGCGACGGGATCAGGCTCGTCGCGGAGCCCGGGCGGTACTACGTCGCGAAGGCGTTCTCGCTCGCGGCGAACATCATCGCGCGCCGGGCACCGCCTGCGGCCGAAGCTGCATCCGTTGGTTCCGCTTCCGCGGCCCCGGACTCGGAATCGGAATCGAACGCGGAATCGAACGCGAACGCGAACTCGAACTCGAACTCGGCCGCGGGTCCAGAGGCGGGCGTCGAGCCAGAGCAGCCGAGCGTGATGTGTACGTACCCGACACTGCTTCCTCTCGTTTTCTCCGGATCTATCTTTCTGCTCTGCTTTGCGCGCGTTCGTTTGTTCGTTCGTTCGTTCGGGGTGGGCGGGTGCTGACTGAGCTCTTTCCTTCCTTTTCCTCCCCGCATTTCGCTGCGTTTCACCGGCACGGGTGGCAGACTACATCAACGACGGCGTGTACGGCGCGTTCAACTGCATCCTGTTCGACCACCAGACGCCGCAGCCGTACGTGCTGTCGCTCAACGGCTCGTTCCACGTGCCGGCGCGGGTGCCGCTGCGCGCGAGCTCGGTGTGGGGCCCGACGTGCGACGCGCTGGACTGCGTGTGCGCGGTGGTGCGGCTGCCCGCGACGCTCGCCGTCGGGGACTGGCTCGCGTTCGAGAACATGGGCGCGTACACGGTGTGCGCGGCGAGCCAGTTCAACGGGTTCGAGGTGAGCAGGGTCGTGTACACCACGGGGGCGGGGGCGGCGCGGCGGAGGTGCGCGAGGCGCTGCGGGCGTACCACAGCCACCACGACGAAGCGTGAGGGGGAGGCGCGCGCGGACCGAAGAGGGGACGGACAAAGGGCTGAATTGGAATTTGGTTTGGCGAGGAGGAGGAGCGGAGGCTGGAGCGGATATGGACTTCGGACCACGGACCACGGACCACGGACCTCGGTGGCACTGACAGAGACCGTCAGACGACGGTTGGACGACGGTCGGCGTGGGGCGGCTTACGCGATCGAGAAGTGTTTGAGGCTGGTTAGTGCGGTGATAGACATTGACAATTGGACTGGGCCGCGCGCGTCTGTGGATGGAGTCGGAGGATGTACCTTCGGAAGATGTACGTCCGTAGCTTCTTGCCCCGGTTGCGACGATGTATACGACTGACTGATGAACATGATGCATTGACGAACACCCAACGCTGCGCTCCGATGCCGTTGCGCGGCTCCGTCGACGGTCGTGGGGCACCCGCTATTAGCCTGCCAGTGGCGGCTGGCCTGAGCAGTCCCCCTTCCTCTTTGTGAGGCTTGTGAAATCGCAGGCATGTGGCTGGAGACAGAGAGCGGCGTGCACGGCGTGGTGTGTGTGCCCGCCCATGATGCCGTATTTTGGGCAAGACAGATGGAAGGACACTCGTTCGGCGGCGTGCCTGCGGGGAGCGTCGGGCGAGGGAGGCGCGCCGAGGTTCGCACGGTTTCGGCTCCGTAGCATGCGGTCTCGGGCCCGGAATGGGATGGGAGAGACCAGGAAAGGGCCCCGGAGGAAGGGGCGGAGAGTTCGATCAGACGGTGGGCCCGTCGCTACCAATATACTGTATTTCGAACCGCGCGTGGGGCGGGCCAGGCACGGGCGCGGACTGGGTGGCTTGGGTGGGCCGCCAGATTGGGGGCGGCTGCGCTCCCAGGCTCATACCGCCTCGTGACGTATCTGAGGGCTTCGGGGTCGAGGGGGCCTCGAGGCGCTGCTGGCGATGGCTGGGCGATCTGCGACGGATTGCGGGATCTAGGGACGTGCACGGCAGGCCCCCCGCCGATTGTGCGCTCGCCGATGTTCGATTCTGCTGGAATCAGGATTCACCAGGCCGCGCACGGCGCCATGGCCGCTCGCATGGCCCCGGCCTCTCCGATCGGTTGGGCCGAGCCGCTGCCAGGGCGCCGTTCCACACCTCGCCGTCTGACAACGCGGGAGAGCGGCTGAGCGGGGTCTGTCACGCAACGCTCAGGCCTCAATGTTCGCCCACTGTGCGCCCTCTCCCGGTCCGCGGTATTCCCGACAGGTGCGCTAGAAGCTGCGCAGATGCTGCTGTGGAGACCCCCTCCTCGCCCGTCGCCACGTCCGAACGAACAGGCGGCTTATCCAATACACAACCTTCTACTCGTCCCCCGCCCTCGCCGTCCGCGTCCCCCCGACAGCCTCCTGCGCCTCCCCGGCACACACTGCACACCCCCTTCCCGATCTGTGTGCACAGTGCGGGCACCCGAGACAACGCTGGTGGCGCATGTCCACCGTCAAGGGCCGATCGATATCGCAGTCAGCCCTCGTCAAGCACCAACACTCGGCCGACCGACGGCCAA
Source organism: Ganoderma sinense ZZ0214-1 (assembly GCA_002760635.1). NCBI lineage: Eukaryota > Fungi > Basidiomycota > Agaricomycetes > Polyporales > Polyporaceae > Ganoderma > Ganoderma sinense. Next base: position 52,668 of record AYKW01000028.1, read on the forward strand.
CAAGTCTTCCAGCTCCGCACCATGCCATTTCTGACACCTTAAAGGCACTTGCGGAATCATTGTAAGACAACTTTAGCCGGACGGATAGGTCGTCGGCTGAGTGCCTCGGTTGCACCGTGGTTACGAGGGGCACGAGCAGCCCGTCGCCCGCCAGTTTAGCGTCATCCTCGCCTGAGTCTCGTCTGCGCACACACGTCGTACCCCACGACCTACTCGATGCTCGTTTTTGGTCATGCCGCACTCCGCCCGCCGTTCCAAGCCGTGCCAGCGTTCTTGCCCCCCACCTCTTCTCAGCCTCAACCGTTCAGCCACCGCCCGGTTCGGTCGTCGGCCCTGGTTAGTGTCTTTGTCCTTGCTCGTGGCCAGTCCGGAGACTCCTTCCCCGGTCCAAGCCTCCGCGGAGTCGGAATAGACTTTCCACGCCCAATATGCTCTGCGTTCCATCTGTTCGTCCTGCCACTCATTCAATTTCAGATGCTCCAGGTGTGAGCGGGGAGCCCACAAGCGGCAGGCGTGATCGCGAACTCGTGGTCCACCTGATCGCTGCAACTTAAACTTCCTCCCCTTTCGCACCCGCCCGGGGGCACATCCGACAACGCGACGTCTGCGCAATCACCTTATGTTAGATAATCCGACCCGGCGGCGGGGGCGGTCGGCGTGGGCAAGCGTCCCGCGAAGACCCGGGATTGTCTGGGTGGAGATGCATCTGCGACGCCATCTTTGATCACCCCCACCCTCTTTTTATATCTATGCGATCGAAAATGCCGAGGCTCGGTACCTAGGCAGCCCATCCCGAATCCGGCACCACGGTTCTGCGGGGAATTCTTATGGGACCAAAAATTACTGAGCGACCGTTGGGAGGAATGCGCACAGATCATCGGAGTCAGTTACGGACTGGTGTCGTAATAAATCTGCACTGGGGCTGCCTCTTCGTCTGGTTCCGCGCAGGTGATATATGGGCCGTGTGGTTGACGCCTGAATACCCTTTTTCCCCGCCTCAGAAGCTGCGTCCGCTTGTCCATCTAAATAACCGGCCCTCGCCTCCTCCTTCCACACAGCACACCGCCTCACCCGCTCGACGTCGCGGCGTGCGCGTATCGGACTTTCCGTTCACCCATAAGCTCTGGGTTCGCAGCAGCTCCGCCTGGGTCCTCGATCACCTGAGCTGCGATATCCCCTCTCGCAGCGGACAAAGCTTATAGAAAGGCGACTTTGAAATCGTCCTCGCTCCCACTCGCGCCGCTCCCATCCCATTTAAATGGCCTTGGGAAACAGCCGCTTCGCTAGCATGTCTTCCGGTCTGCTCCTGGTGCGTATGCCTCGCTTGCTGTCTCGCCTCGTCTCCCGCGAATGCCTCGCTAATATGTTTCTTTGCGTGTCGCGTGCGTAGGATCCCCTCCCTTCTCCAAGTGCTGACCACCCCACCAATGGCAAGCCTTACACACCTTTCCCCAGCCCCGACCACCATGTCACCAAGGCGCGTTATATTACTAGCAACGACCCCCGTGGATATATGTAAGTGTTCTCAATACGCGCTTTGTTATTGCCGTTCTGACGTTTGAAGCCCCGTAGACCTGTGTACGAGTACCCTTTGAACGGACAGTGGATTATGTTGGACATGGACGATGGATATATTCTCTGGACTGGCATCTGGAAGGGTGAGTCTCGGCTTCATACCCGCCCACCCTTCACTTTCTGACATTGTGCCTGGCTCCGTAGCCCTCGGAAACTCGAAGGGTGAGACCTTCACGCATCTTCATCATCATGTGGTTTCTGACGGTGGCGGCAGCGGACATTGTTAAGATTATAGACTCGCAGCCCGACCTCGCTGCCCAGTTAAGGCGAGTACGGGGAGGCTACCTCAAAATCCAGGGAACGTGGATGCCATACGAGATCGCGCTTCGCCTGGCCCGCAGGTGAGCGCGCTGGCAGTTCCTCTGCTGAGTTGCCACTTACACACACTAGGGTGGCCTGGCCCATTCGCTACGACCTCGTTCCTCTGTTTGGGTATGTAGATCTGTTGCTGACATGGGCGCAGTTCACTGAACGGTTCACTTGCGCACACAGGCCTACCTTCCCGAGCTCCTGCTTGCCCCCCGACGACCCGGGTTACGGGCAGATCGCAAAGCCTGGCACCGGGAAGCGGCGGGCCCGGCGCAACCCCCCGACCGAGATGCCGCTCGATTCGAAGCACGACTGGACTGTCTTCTCCCCAGGAGATCCAGGACCGCCCACCATGGGACCGCCCTCGTCGCGCAGCACGCTAGTCATGTCCCACACATTCGCCACACAGTCCGGACGACACATCGACGCGATCACTGCCCATGGCGTCCATGGCCAGAGCGATTCGCCCGTGATACTCCATGTGCCGTACGTCGAGCGGCCGCACCTGTCGCCCACATCTTCCGCGGCCAATGGGTTCTTGCACGGAGCTGCTGCGCGCAAGCTGTCGCCCACCTTGGACTCTGCAGGCCTCCGCTACTCTCCGTATCCGAGCCCGCTGTCATCCACCTCGTCGCGCTTCAGCGCGTCATCGCAGGGCACCATGGAACTCTCTCCGACGTCTTCGCAGCGGTCCGTTGGGGAGACCATTAAGCTGCCGCCCATCTGCCCCCCCAGCCGCCGAGACAGCGAGGACCGCAGCTCGTTCCAACTACCGCCTATTTCATCTATGGACAACCTGCGCGAGGCGCAATGTGGAGAGCCCATGGCGGTTCTTCGTCGCCTCCAATCCCCGGACGAGGACGAAGACGTCGACATGGACAGGGACCCTCACCCCCGCGCTCAAGCTCGGCGAGCCCTGTCTTCCGAGCACCTCGCGCAGCGGCGGCATAGCCTGACGGCGGAGCTCCTCCACAAATCGTAAGTTTCCCTCTCCATTCTCCCTACATTCTTCCGCTCATCATTGCCCCTCGTACAGATCCGAACCGTCCTTCTCTTCCCGGAACAGCACCCCGCGGTCCCCATCGAGCGCCCTCGCGGCGCTCCCATCCTCGTCATCCTCGTCATCGTCCTACCTCTCGCACTCCAGGCACGAACACGACCACTACCAATCGCGTTCCACGGTGGACCCCCCGCCCTCGTCGTCCCGCTTCCCCGACTTCGACTCGCATGGGGCTCGCCGCGCTTCCCACGATGATCGCCCGACGAGGTCCGCGTCCCCTCCCTCGTACCCCGGGTCTTCGCGGGATCAGGGGGACCAGGATCGGTTCGACGAGCGCGAGCGCTATACCACAAGGGAGCAAGCGTATCGCCGCCAGGAACGGCCGCCGAGCCCGCCGCGCTCGACCTCGTCCGATAGCGCGAAAGCGGAGAGCGTCTCGCCAGCAGAATCCGCGAAGTCCGGGTGGCGACCCTGGTGACACTGTGGCTACTTTTCCTTCGAAGTGGAGCTCGGATTGGGCAACGCTAACGCTACCAGGGGGGCCTCGACGCTGTCTTCCCTGGAGTCCGGTTGGAGCGGGGAAATGATTTGAATACGCACGCGGGACGTTACGTTTTACGTTGTACTCATATGGCACTGACAGTCTGGATCTGGTAAGGAGTTGGATTGGGTTCACGTAAATTATAGCTGTTCTAGTTCTCCTTCGAGCTGCGTTCTCATCTCTACGTCTACACATGTGTTCTGTCACCACATCTCTACGTATATCCTAGATAGCTGCAAGTAGTCGCCACTATGGCGTGCGCCCCCTCGTATCGTGTAATTCAATAGTTCTATGCCAGGCACGCGCGGGTTCGCGGGGACAAATACTTCGATCTTAAGCTCGCGGTGCTGAGCGCGATTGGCAACTTGTCCATTGTCCGCATGGCGCCTGGTCCCACCGGCGATGCCGAAGCTGCGCGTCCTCGTTCCTGTGCTCTCCACCAGTGCCCGTGCTTGTGCCGTTCCGCAGAAGCTTCTGCTCGGGCACTAGCACGCGAACCCCACCTTCGTGTAACCACAGAAACTCGTTCGAGGCGCGGGCGCGAGCGCCCGGCTGCAGTGAGAGCGATCGCCCCATCATCCCTGGGCGAGCTTTCATGACAAAAACACACGTCCGGGAATGGGTTTATTGCTCGAGGTCTCTATTCTCGCTGCTCGCACTGAATTGCCGACGCAGCCCCTCAGTGCAGCCTAACTTATCTGCACCGTTCGGGTCTCGCGAAGGACCGCGCGACCGGGGACGATCTACTTGGCGTCTGGAGAAGGTGCGTGGGAGGAGGTGCATGGGCTCCGTCTTGGGGAGGCTCGGTCCGCGCCCTCATGGTTTCCCACTGGGCCAGGGGCCTGGGAATGCGAACACCCCGTCGGGACCGAAAGGCATGCGCGCACACGCTCTTCCTCGATGCCGCAAAAGGACCCGCCACCGTGATGGGTGGTGAGTACGGACGACAACTTGGACGAGGCTGTGTCCCCAGACATCTGGAGACTCCATCATGATCAGTACTGTGTCCCCTCACCATGTGCGGTCGACCCTGCGGCCTTGTGGCGGCGAGCCCGCGGTATGACTACGGTGCGCTACTCCCCTCGAGTAAACACATTTGATCTTCGTTCCTGCGGGCTCGACTTGTCCGTAAGGCCACGTTCAGACTCCGAATGCCTTCCGGCGACCCTTGTGGCAACGAGACGAGGGCGGGCGGGAATATTCGAAAAGAGTAGGTTTGACATACGTGGCCGTATGTTTGACGGCGAGGCTCAATTAAGGCAATAAGCGAAATTGCGGTGAGTGACCCAGGTCCCAAAAACATATGAGCGGAGCAACTCAACAAGGTTCGGCCGCATTATGCGTTATGAGCTTGATTGTCGGAAACCCCGAACCGCCGCGCTGCCCGGATCGTCCTGGCAAGTAAATACCTGTGATTGTTTTTCCCGCCGCCAAGCAGCCCAGTGCCCACTCAAGCACCCCGGATTCCCATGCAGATCGAGGCGAGAGCGGGATCACTCCCGAGCTGAACCTGAGCTGAGCCCGAACGCCCAGTCTTGTGATCGACGATTTGGTATCCCGACAGCTGCGGACAGCACGCTCGGCGACGCCTTCCGGTCGGAGAAGATACCGTCGTGCAACGCTGTGTGCATTTGGCTGAGATGAACGGGATCTTGACTGCGCCGAACGCGAAGGGAGGCGTTCGTGACCCCAGTGAACCTGAACCTCATGCGGTGCGGGAAACGGTGGACTGGAGACAAAGGGAGGTGCTCACTGAGGCTAGGCGGGAGATGTCGATGAGCTGGCAAAGGGCCCAACTGCATGGGCGAGTGAAGTGATTGCTCCGTGCCTGGGCGGGCCGCACCGAGCCGCCTATGACGGCAACGGATGATGAGCGGCTCAGGTTCATATTCCGGGTTAATTGAGTTTCTGGGTAATTTTCCGCGGTCGGCACGCTCGAGCTGGTGAGGCTCGGGAGCCCGACAGCAGTAATGACAGAAAGGTGACCGGCTGTGAGAACACGTCCAGGGAAGAGGAATAGATATACAGCGTTTTGTGTGCACGGGACTAGACGCATCGAATTGAAATCACAGGGAGAGAACGGGATGAGGTGTTACGGGGCTGTAATATGGACAGCCTGAGAGAGAGTACTCACTGGCTTGCCGTGCGCGTCGGGGGGAAGGCACCCATAACGGACGGTGACGTACAGGAAGTCTATGGACTTCGAAGCGGTCGCGTAGTAGGCCCAGTACACGATGCACGCCAGCTCTCGTCGCCGAAGATGCCGAGGAGGTCACCAGACTGCGATATCCCAAGAGAGAGAGCGATAGGAATGCGTAGAAAGTATTGGCAAGTTGACACATTGGAATTTCACGAAAGGTGCAAAGACGGCCACGGAACTTGAAGGCCCTTGGAACGACTGCCAGGTGACTTAGGTCTGAGGGACTCCACACCGTGAGTAAACCTAGAGAAGCATTGTCAAGGTTTCATTTGCGCTGGGAACGAAATGGCGTACAGGAGGGTGTGTCTGGATGAGAACGCCTAAGAAAACTATAGCAATTCCTACTACCAAGCCGACGATACGGCTCGTGCTTTGTTGGTTATTCCTAATAGGGCTTCATTAGCAGCTGGGGATTCTAGTGTCGTGCGTAGCCGCCTACCGTTCGTCCAAGAGCCAGCACACGACTCGGCAGCTGTGTCCGCCACATCCCGCTTGAAGTGTTTAGGGCCCAGCGGTGGCGGGTGGGAACGACGTATAGCGCCCTTCTCCGTTTCGCCCAAGTGGGGATGCGAAACACAGAAGCTTGCCGACAGAACGTTCAGGATTCCACCGATAAGTCGGAGAACACTGGCAGTGGCAACGGTCAATCCACAACGCAAGGCGCCGAGCTTGCCTACTCCGCCTCGTGGTTTTAGCGGCTAAGAAGCTAATCGCCTTGCCCAGGTCTCGCCAAACTGCACCGAAGAACCGAGCGTGTTTCATCAAGAAGAGCACTGGCAAAGACTGCGACCACCTTGTAGGCCACTCACTAGGCGAGGACACCGGTGGGGCCACCGGTAGTATTCAACGGCTTCGCGATGGACGTCGTGAACGTTAACGTCACGATTAACCGTGTGATGGGGACATGATTATGATCTGACAAATAAAATTAAGCTCTATGACCATGCTGGAGGCAAGCCAAACCACTTTCCTATCAGTTTATTTGACCTTTGGCCCGAAATTTTGACTTGACGAAAAAGAAACTTGAACACTGGATATCGCTGCGTGCAATGAACACGCCAGAAGACACCGCATCGCTCATGTTGTGAAGCAATGTGTGCCTCCGAGCATCTATGGCGGGATTACTAAGACACAAGCTGGAACGTCGCTTACGGGGAAGAAGTATGCGACGGTCGCGTCATCCGCGAAAGGTAAAAGATGAACACAGACTGTATGTCAATGGCCCGTCGTACATGGCCTTGGATACTGCGCTGCCGCCAATACTCCTCATCCTGCACTAACCGTCATGATATGAGCCCTCTCTAACATAGGACAAGATTTGAAACGACCGGGGTTCTGTCTAGGTCTTCGGCATGCAAGAAAAATATTTGGGAAGAGCAGCGGAATCATGGGCCAGATTCTCTGCGTCCTCGAAGCAGCAGGCAATGACGCACCGTAGGCCGCGGGAACAGTCGGCTGCCCGGGAGCTTCTGTATGTCGGGAAAGCGTTTAGGAACCGCCTGCGTGAGGAACCGCGTCGACGCCTGTGGTTCGCGAGGAAGGCCATGATCTCCAACGTCTCCCCGCTGTTCCCGCGCGGGGGAGCACTCCACCTCGTGCGACTATCCGAGTCGACGCCGACCACTCTGCCCGCTTGCGACATATGGCGGCTCGTTACTGTACCCATCGGCAATTGTGCGCACATACGCTGCCCAGAGTCGCGGTGTGCGTCGTGCCTAGTCGATGGTTGGTCGACAACTTTTTCGCCACGAAGTTCCCCATGGTTCAGTACTCAGTTGGTGAATGGTCATGGGGAAGGGCGCGTTCGACCATGCGGAGAGGCCCCACCCATATGGGAGGTCTGGGGAATCACGAATTGTGTGCAGCTTCCGCACGCGCAACCACACCACCGAATAGCACCGACCGCAGTTACCATTCCTTACGCCGCGTTGTCCGGCGAATGCTCTGGTCGCCGCTCACTGCGTCTCAGAGGGCATCAGCATGTGTCTAGAAGTGATAGAGATTTGCTACCTGGTGGTTGTCCTTGGCCTTCCTTGGCTGGTTCCGCACGCTGTCGGCGAAGACGACGCTGACTGCGCGCAAGGGCGAACTCAGTTCTGGTTCGCCTGGATGGCGCGGCATGGGTAAACCATTTACCAAGGTTTGTGCGCCACCCAACCGGACCAGAGCGACCTAATAAATAAAGCGCCGACCAGGGCGTTCAAATGGGTTCAAATCAGAAGGACGAGCCCGCCACCTCACCGTGACACTCGGGGCGCAGCGCGCTATGGCTCGTCCGTGCCATCATCCGCCGATGGGTTCTTGCAACAAGTCGTTGATGTCAATGAGCGTGTAACTTCTGTTTCACACTGCGCGTCTTCAGCACGGCGCAGGACGGGGTGGAGAAGCGTGCGAAGCTAACCACTCACCACAGCGTTTGCGAGCTTTTGCCGCCATCCTGAGGACGCAGCGGCCGGTTTCCTTCCCGCAGGATGATGAAGGGGGTGAAATGCCGGCGCCGACGCGATAAGGAGTCGGGTGTGCAACAACTGGCCAAGATAGACCCGTAAATCTCTTGCCTAAATCGTCAGATCTTGGTGATTACCCGTCGAACCGAGTGGGCCGTGGCCATCGAGCATGAGGACATGAGGGCAAGAAGCGATGCCTGCGTTATGGTCTCGATCATCGTTGGAGGTGCGACTGGTGCGACAGTCTCTCGATTGGTGTGATCTTCACCGCGCGTATCACCGAGCACAGGTCCCATCAGGGTGCGGAGTCCGGTCGAAGGGCCACACCTCGGCGCCAGCGGTTCGGGACACTTCTGGAGCACTTCCCCACTTGAAACGGTGATGACTTGATGCTGTAACCATGCTAAGTATGTCGCAATCTGCGAGATTGGATGGATCCGCTGTGGTTTTCCGGGGTGCGGAAGCGGCAGCCGTCACAGGGAGGGTGTCGCGAGCTGTACGAGACCGCAGTGAATGCTCGAAGGGCAGAATGAGACCGAAGGACTCTTCTGCTGTACTTACCCAAAGTTGACGTCATGCAATGTGCGATTATCGGAGCACATGGACCGTAAGGACTTCGAGAAACGGAGAATAGAACCCATGTCCGACCTGAAAAAATGTAGGACTCACGATGATCTCGGTGGCCTGGGTAGCTCGTTTTCATTTGATTCTCAGTGGGACTAGGTCTGAGACTCCGGCTTGACGGTGGCGGATGAACGATAATTTTAACAAGATTGTTCAAACGGTCAAACCAAAACCGTGTTGGATGGTTCAAGTTAGCAGCACGCTTTCTGAACGAATAAAGTATTATGTTTAAACTTGTTTACACATTTCAGAACTCCATGGACTTACTTCGTGGCAGTTGGTCGTGGTCCGTGAAGGCCGGTTATGAGAAGTAACGCCGTGAGATCTATTCTCTTGACCCCTTGGTCCATATTCGAGCTAATAGTACAGCCTGTGATTATATTGCAGTTAGCCTTCAGCTAACATTTAAAACATTATGGGACAACTCACCTCTACGCCTGTGCGCAGTTGGAATAGATGAACTACAAAGGTATGTTCCGATGACGTTCCAAAACCTGTTCCGACTAACTTCGAACGGCCATGACTAGTGGAAAGACCTCCCCGAGCTCGGTGAGGTCTTCAGCCATAAATGTTATGTCCTCCTCTCAATGCGGCCACCGCGAGTACTGTTTGAACGGAGGTCAGGTTTGACGATCTTTCCCTGAAAAATTTGCAGCCATGACAAACGTGTCGGTGCCCCTCAAGGTAAATCTTGTTGACCTGAAAGAAGTCGACAAATATACCGAATTTCGGTCAAATTCAAGAAACCAGAATGGAGTCGAGGGTGACTTACCGGATGTCGTCGTCGTCGATCTTCGAGGCAGGCCTAGGTAGGAATAAGCGCCGAAATGTGTTTGTGACCGTGACTGGTCACGGTGTCGCTATCGCTGGACGGTCCGGAGCGAGCTGCTTTCGTTCTCCACGCCGCCGACGCTGCGACGAGCCGTGAGGTATGTTTTTTTACATGTTGGTGGTTTAATGTCGTCTGAATAGCACACAGACCGCCTGTGACCCGGTGGTGAGTCCAGGGAGACGCTTCATAGATCGACAGATAGGCGCAACTTCCCCAAACCTCCCATCCGTGATGTCGACGGCAACTGCGCGCACTCTCCCTACTCCTCCTCCCGTTCCGTCCTATCAACCCACTTCACCTTCGAAGAAGGATCCCGCGCTCAAACCGAACCCCCATCCCTACGCAATCAAGACCACCTCTACTGCACTTCTCACCCGCTCCAACTCTTCGGGTTATAACGTCAATGCAACCCATCATTACTACATCCCTCCATCTCCGAGCCATTCTCGTTCCGATTCTGGCAAGGCTCATCGTGCCACAAAATCCTTGACCGCCGTGCCGGAGTCGCCTGGCCGCGAGGCACCACGTCCGCTCCCTATTCCACCCGAGCTCGACAACACCCAGCCCAGGAAGGACGGGAACGCAGGGAGCGCAGGATATGTGAGTGCAGACGAACCTTCCAAGGCCAGAAGGCGTCCAAGACGTTCCGAAACCCTTCCCATCATCCCCATTCCAAGCCCCGCACTGTCCGCTCCGCCGTCGCTCGATGACCTTCCGGAGAACCCCAAGATGTGGACGCCGTCCCAGCTCGCAATCTATCTCACCACTGCCTTGCGCATGACTTCCGGAGGAAAGCCCGGCGATATCGAGCCTATTGGCCTGCCGGCGTTGGTCGCGAAGGACATTGCTACTTTTGTGAAGAGCGCAAGGATCGGCGGCCGAACGTTCTTACGGTTGAATGAGGAGGATCTTGAATCGTGAGTCTTTCATTCTGGCATGTGTTTTTTGAACTATAAGCATCCAAACACGCGGAGGACCGTGAAGCGACTCCCTGTGTGTGTCCGCGTGAAGAGAAGGTTTTAGTACGATCGCCACAGGCAGCGGTGGCGTTCCTTGCGCAACCTTGCGTAACAAACTTTGACAAAGTTCCGAGCTGTGGCCACGTCTTCTTTCGTCCTCGGGTGCATTCCTCGGACATTCGGCTGCCGTGCTCGAGTTGCGCCCAACGTAATGCCCATCCTCCTCTCGATCCTCGCTCTCGCGCATGTGTTTGCGGACGGAGCGAGCGAGGTCTTGCCCCCCGTACACCCTATCATCTATCCTTGTCTCAGGCACTGACGACATGGTTTGCGCACCGACAGGTTGGGCATGAACAAGAAATGGCGCGACGCCCTCCTCGTCGCCGCCCGCAATCTCCGCCAGAACGTCCTCAAGGGTCGCCTCTGGGGTGGCGACCTCTCCCCGATCCCCTCCCCCTCCCCCGCCTTCGCCTCCGCCCCCGCTACCGTCTCGGTCCTCCGCCCCGACCCGTCTCCCTCATCCTCCCCCACACGGCTCTACTCCAACCCGACCTTCAACTCGTCCTCGTCCTCCGTCGAGTCCTCCGCCTCCTTCTCCACCGGGGACGAAGACGGCCCAGGGGGCGCGGGCGCAGCCCTCGGCCGCGCGAAGGCGCGGCGGTACCGGAACGGCCGCGTGCGCGGCATGGTCGAGACGTTCGAGCGCAGCGGCAGCTTCAGCTCCGACGGCGGGTTCGACGACGACGCCAACGCCGCCCCCTTGCCCTCGGCCCCGACATTCTCTCGCAAACAGCTCCGCGACCTCGCCCAAGCCCAGATGCAGGCGCAGCTCACCGGGCAGGGGCAGCACGTCGAGAGCCGCAGCCCGTCCCCGTCCAAGCGCCGCCCGCTCCCCGTGCCCCCGTCCCCCAGCGGCAGCATGTCTGCCTCCGCGTCGGGATCGGGATCTGCGCCCATGACGCTGCTGGACGAGGAGCCGACGATGGAGGCGCTCCTTGCGGAGCTCGGGGGGGCGCACCCGCCGCCCGTGACGGGCGCGCGCGCGTGGGAGGAGGTCGACCTCGCGAACGGCGTCACCGTCAAGCGCGTCCCCGCGCACGCGCACGCGCACGGGACGACAGCGACGATGACCACAACGACAACCGCCGTCGGGCAGAAGACGATCCAGGGCCTGGGCAGCGGGCGGAGCAGCGGGGGCAGCAGCAGCGGCAAGGGCGGCGAGCGGCGCGTCGTCACCGCGATCTTCGCCCCGCACGCGCAGGGCGAGCCCCCAGAGGCGCCTGTGCCGCTGAAGCCGCTCGAGGTCGCGTCCATCGCGGATCTCACTGCGCTCGCGGAGAAGGAGGGGACGGGGACGGGGACGGGGACGTCGATGCCGACGCCCCCGCCGGACGAGCACCCGTCTGTGTTTGTGTCTGTGTCTGTGTCGCCATCGAAGTCGGAGTCGGGCTCGCGGCCCCTCCCCTCGCCCCCAGCATCGGCATCTGAGGACGCCCGTGCAGAGCAAGATAGGGAGGCAGAAGCACAGAGGGCAGCGGCGGAGGCGGAGGCGAAGGAGGCGGCGCTGCTCGCGTTCGAGCGCATGCTAGAGGAGGAGGTCCTCGCGACGCGCGCGCTCGTCGACACCTTCCGCGCGCGGCTCGAGATCGTCGAGCAGAAGGTCGCGGAGCTCGAGGCGCACGAGCGTGAGGCGCTCCGCGCCGCAGCGGAGCTCGCGCGACGACAACAAGCACAAGCGCAGGCACTGCAACACGAAGATGTTCGACCGCAACCACACCCTCGGGATCAGGATCAGGAGCAGGAGCCGGCGGCGGGCGCGAGCGCGGGCGGGGCCCGCGTTGAGTCCGTGGAGATCGGTGTGCAGGCTGAGTTCGCTCAGCCCGAATCTTCAGCTGCATCAGCATTTGCGGGCGCCGTGCCATTGCTAGTGGCGGTGGCCGAAGCTGCGGTCCAGAGTGTCAACGAGGGCGACGCCGGCGGCCCACAAACCCAAGCCCAACTGCAATTGCATCCCTCGTCCGCAAGCGCATCCGCACGCGGTCCAGCATCAGCGCGACTGCGCGCCGCGGAGCCCCAGCCCCAAGCACACCGCCAGATCATGCCGGGCGCGGACTCGGACGCGGATGCGGACACGGGCGACGCGGCGCAGAAGCGCGAGGAGGAGGAGGAGGAGGAGGAGCCTGGAGACGAGCTGCCGTCGCACCTGTCCGAGCTCCCGTCGTACGTGCTCCTCGCCGGGCTTGGCGTGTGTGCGGTCGTGACGCAGGTCGTGGTCCGGCGCGTGTTCGGGAGGGGGATGTGGCGGCCATGACTTGTGCGCGATCGCGCGTGCCCCCGCTCGCGTTCAGCTTCAAATTCTTTTGTCCACGGGTCCGGCCACGGGCTCGGGCTCGGGCTCGGGCACGGGCAGGGGTACATCCTCGTCGCCGTGCTCGTATGTCTCGTCTCGTGTTCGTATGTGTGGATGCTGTCCGTTGTCAATGGGCGGGCGTGAGCGTCGAGTTAGTCGGCGCTGCGTCCCGGGCGTGCGTGGTCTTGCCGTTGCTGTTATACCTGATCTCTGCCCGATCCCCAACCCCCCCACCAATTCGTTGCATGCATCGTCTGTCTCTAGTATCTGCCTCAGTGCTTTCGGACGTTTTCTGCCTCGCCTTGCTTGGTCTTGCTTGCTCGCTATTCACTGATCACCGTTCCGCCGTTGTGCGACCACCCCCCTCGCTTTTTGTCCCATACCAGGTTTCAGAGACTCCGCCGTTGCCCCTTGCTCTAAGTATCAGGTATGTTTATAATCTGCGATACGACCATATCACGACCCACCCACGACTACGACTTACGACTTCATGATCTGTCCGGTAGTCTTAATCTCAGTTCTGTCCTCTTCCTGAATCCTCTGTGTAACTACTTAGCCCATCTTGACTGCTGTATCTCAGATTCCGACTTTACTTACCCTTCTTGTGCGCTGAAACCCCCATACCACCGCCACCACCCACCCACTGCCACAGCCACCATTCGGACACCTTGTCAAACAAACACACAAACATGCAGATTTCGATTCCGATCGGAAGGGCATCACATAGGGTATTGCTAGCCATTAAAATAACGTCGGAAGTCGTCCGAATTACCATATACATGAGTAGAGATCCGAGTCCGAACGCGAATCCACGGCAGAACCAATGGAAGGAGGCATGAGTCTATGATCGTGACAGTATTAGATTAAGGGGGGCAAGGCACAAGGTCATTTATTAGACACCGATCGCTTTCATGAGTAGATATCCGATGGTGGAAACGACCTGCAGAGCTCGTCAGTGAGGTCAGGGTGGTCTGGGACGATTTTTTGTGGCTACACACCATCGTCGCGATGATACTTGCGGGGACGCCGTTCTTGAGGAAATCCACGTTCGACAAGTACAGCTGTCCCATTTCGTCTTCCTGCGTCGCGCTACGGCACGGGGGACACGGCGTCAGCACGTTCAGGATGCTTGGATACATGGAGGCACATACGCAGTCTGGTTGGGGAAGCCCGAGACGGGCATTCCCATACCGGTAGAGCAAATGAGACCGGTGATGAAGATGAGCAGGTTCGAGTAGTCTCCGTCTGGCATCGTCTTGCCGACTTCCTTCGCGATGGGCACAAGGAGCACAGAGGCAATGGTGTGGCTAATGAACGTCGAGATGACCTGCGCACGAAGCCGTTATCAGCACAGCGACCTCGGCAAAACGAGATGGGGTACACATACGAGCACGATGACCGACAGAAGCAAAACGACGGGGTACAAATCCATGCCCGAGATCATGTCCCGTATCTCGTCCCCGAGCACCTCGAGCAGGCCGCTGTTCGTCACGCCGTTTCCGAGTGCGATGCCGCCCATAGCGATGAAGACGACCGTCCACAGGAACTGCTCGAAGTCGTCCTTCTTGAGCACCCCAGTCGAGAAGAACGCCACGATGGGGACGATCGCGATCACGCCCATGTCCCCGACGACCTCCAGGATCGAGTGCGCGACGCACCACAGCACGATGGTCACGATGCACACGAACGTCACCCACCACTGCTTGGCCGTGAACGGCTCGCGCGTGGCGCGAATAGGCTTGATCTCGATCTCGCCGTCGCCGGTGGGCGAGCGGGAGGGGCGGTAGGAGACGAGAAGCAGCAGCCAGATGAGGACGATGGAGATGGCGGAGACGGGCAGGGAGACGGCGAACCACGAACCCCAGTCGAGTTGGGGGTCCATGGCGCCAAGCGCGATGAGATTCTGCGGCGACGATATAGGGGAGCTCTGACCACCGATGTTTGCTGCGAGCGCAATGCCGATCTGTGGTACGAAGCTTCTTCAGTAGATGTGACGATTACAATCTCAAGCAAGGACCTACAATTAAACATGGAGCGAACGAAGATTTTGGCGGAAGAGTTCTTAGGATAGGCTGCGAAACGTAGAGGTCAATCTGAGTCTTCCAACATCTACTATCCGGGCATACCTGAATGAGCGTAAAGCAAAGGGTAGGCGCTGCGACATTACTGATCCACATGCTCGCGAAGCACGCCACGCCCATGAACGCCAGGAGGACGGTACTCGGGCGTTCGCCAGCAACGCTAAGCACCCTAGTAATTAGCACACGGTCGATGGCGGTCTTGCTCAGCGCCGACGCAATTGTGAAGCCGCCAATAAGCAGCATTATTGTCGGCGAGAACATGACCGAGAAGACGTGCCTGCAAATACCATGAGATGTATAACGAAAAGCCGACAAGAACAAACGCACTTGGTAGCAGCAGGGGGGGGAAGCGGCTTATGGTCTTCGTCGCGAATGACTCGTAGGACGACGAGCAAAAGAGGTATAATGGTAGAGGTCACGAAGAGAGGTATAGCCTCCGTCGCCCAAAGTATCGTCGCAAACACCAGGATCGCAAAGCACTTGTTTGCCTCCTGCCCCTTCACGACCCTGATGTTCAGCAGCACTGCCAACACCACGAGCGCGAGGACGAGGTACAGCTGTTTCATCGTCAGCTTTAGGCGCCCCGCCGGTGTCTGAACGTCCAGCAGACCCTTCTCTGGCTCGGGCACGAGGCTGCCGCCCATCGCCATGAGCCCGCCCTCCTCGCCGCGCCGCGCCTGCCCGATCATCTGCCGCCAGACGGTGTCGCGCTCCCACGCGATGTGCTCGCGCTGGTGCAGCTTGAGTTGTCGGCGAGCCTCGACAGCGTCGTTGTGCGTCACGCAGAGCGCGTACATGTCGATGAGCAGCGCGATCTTCGTGTTGAGCGCATCCTTGGTCGCCTGCTGGAACGGTAGCGCCTGCTCGACGACGGTGTGCAGGTAGCGGTCTTGCAGGTTGCTATCTGTGACCTTGTCGTATCTGTGCATGCGAATGATGAGCGGCCACCCCGAGACCCATAGCTGATCTGACGTACTTCTTCAGGATCTTGCGGAAGCCGGAGTAGTTGAGCTCGATGTAGGACTTGAGAGACGTCGCCAAGACGTAGATGTTCGTGATCTTGCGCTTGAACAGCAGCTGTATGTCCCACGAGTAGTTGTTCTGAGCGGTCCACACCGTTTCGACTTGGCCGGGCTGGCTGCCCACGGACATTATACTGTCCTTGAGTGTTCGTGCCATTGCGCGTGCCTTGACAAGAGGTGACCGGCTGTTCCCGCGCCCCGCGCCCGCACTCGATGGACCAGCATTGGGATCTAGTGATGCCGTACTTGCCTCAATCTCGTCATGATCGTCCGAAGATACGCTATGTCGGCGGAATATTTGGTCCACACGTTGTCGGACTCCTGCGAAACTGGTTAGCCACACTAAGTTATTCATGGACACGGGGAAAGCAACGGAGAGCAGGGCTTCCCCTTCCGGTGACGCTCTTTCACAAGCCATGTCTACGTTAACCGCGAGGGTATGCTGGTATTATCTCATACGGGTGGGATTCGAGCCAAAAAAAAGACACCAGAGCCTTGAGGCGTGCTTCAAGCGCGAAGGTGTTTGGACGCAAAGCGCTAGAGGTTATGGAGAAGAACCTATTCGCGGCTCTCTGACTTTGACTGTGCATGACGCATTCTCTATAACCTCTGGCTGACTTCCGGAGATCAGGATACCCACGACCTGTGACAGACGAGAACAGGGCTCGAGGGTCCCGAAAAATAAATACCGCCAGGGTCATGGGCGCATTACGGAGAGGCGTGAAGTGGGTAGAGGTAAGACACAAAGGGAAGTACACACCTTTGGCACCAGCACTACTCACAGACCTCTTCCTTCTCCGGGTGGGAGACTGTGTGCGGTCCCTGCTCAACGTTGCCGTCGGACTCTGCAGCTGAAAGTCGTCATCTTCATCGTCGTCCTCGTCTCCCTCCTCGTCGAGGTAGCGATGCCCCGCATACGGCCCACTCTCTTCCTGGCGCTCGATGTCCGTCTGCAGCGCAGCGAGGTCGTCCGTCAGGCGCTGCTCCTCCGTCTCGTAGAACATGCATATCTTGCGGAGCTCACGGTCGAGGAGCGGGAGGAAGAACGCATCGGTGTTGCCCATATCCGTGCTCGGGTGACCGGCGGTCATGAGCGACGTGCGTTCGTTCGCCTCGAGGTCATGGTAGGACTCCTGGAGGCCGGCCTTCTGCTTCTCGAGCTGGTATATGTGCTTCTTCAGGGCCTCGTAACTTCCCGGAGAAGTCGTCAGCGAAGCTGCACACGAGAACAAAGCTAGAAGGAACGCACGCAATATACTCATCCCACCACTCAGCCACCGCATTGAATTTCAATGAAGAGCTGTCCCTCCATTAAGACGGGTCCTTCATGGACCGGGAAAAAGGGCCACTCACCTGAACTTCATCGCAAACCGTGCAAGGTCGAGTTCAGGTACAGGTGTCGGAGAAGGGGGACCAAGAGGGCGTAAGGGGATATGTTCTTGGGTGACCCGGGAGGTGCCTGCAAGCTGCGACGAGATGAGTCTGACCGCTCACACGAGGAGACGGCGAGTCGGCGACTTACAGGCGGCAGCACAGATCTAGAGAGCCCGAGAATCCTGGCTGACCCGTGACGGGCGAGTGTTTCAGGAGAAATGGCACTCAGTCAGAGCAATCCAGGTCGAGTAAGGCCGCAGCTGGGGTGCGCCGAGGTGGGGGCGGGATGGGGAGGTCGACGTCGAGAACAACTTCGAGGCCGAGCACGTCGCGGAAGTCGACCTGTCCTAGTTTGGAAGCAATTGAAATGTGGTTAGGGTTGGGGTAAAAGTCCACACCTAAATAAAGCATAGGTCCAAGATTATCGGGTTTTTAAAAAGTAAGTAGGTCCTGATAGGTTCAACATTTTGCCTGCCCTAAATACTTGAAGGCCGAGGAATTGGCCTCAAGGCCTCAAGTAGCGACGGTGAATACTTATCTTCGTTCTACACCTCCGGGCTTGGAGAATCGACTCCATCTCTGCGCCTGGGGAGACCTACGAGTTGATTGCATGATGGTCGGGTTGGACCGTCTGAATGACGACGTCGTGGTGTATCTCCTCGAACTTATACTGCAGACCGGCGAATCTGACCACCGTGTCGCTCTCGTTCCTCTTTCGTCTACTTGTCGATGGCTGCGTCGCCTTTCCGAGCCCTTCATTTTCCATAGACTCCATTGCATAGTGGGAGTAGCCCCGCCAACGCCGGATTTTTACTTCCCTCCTTCCTTATGGCCCTACATTAAGTGAGTCTCTCGTTGATCCACGCGTATAGTATTTTGCTGATGACGGCTACTTCATGGTTTAGACATCTCATCATAGAAGATGGCTGTCTCGACCAACGACATGGACGTAGTCAGTTGAACAATCCTAATATCCACCACAGCACCCCGTCCTACCTCCCGCACCTGTACGTGTGCCAGGCGTTCATAGGCCCTGTCATCCAATACGTACTGCGACAAATGCCATCATTGACCAAGCTATCGCTTCGTACTCACCAAGGGGTGGTACATGGCCCTTACTGGACGTTCCTGCGCTTCGCCCTGTCCCTCCCGCATCTTCGAGAGTTCGAGATGGTTGGACTGACCTTCTGCCCGGTCGTCCTCCCCAACGAAACCTTTGATCTTGAGGGCGGAACTTGCGCTCCCCTCACCGTCTTCCGCTACGAGGCCATCCTGACGCGGGACCGGAGATACGCGATCTCCGTAGAGAAGGATGCCTTGGCTCTCGTCCTCGAAAAGTTCCATCACTCCCTCGCCACGCTTGCGCTCCCCAGCGAGCCTACCCCCATTTCCCTTATGTCCCGCCTCGACTGGCCGAACCTGCGCGAACTGAGGCTTCGGGGGATGCGCTGGCCTGAGCCACGAACACCTCCCGTCCTTCTCTTCGCCAACATGCCGAATCTGCGGTGCCTCGCCCTCGAGCTCCGGATACCCGATGACGGCGACCCAGAGGCGGTGTGGCCTCCCGGGCTTCCGGCAGGCACGAAGTTCCCGTGGCCGGAACTCGAGCATTTGACGGTGGCGAACCCGCACCCCGACGATGAACTGTTCGCCCATCTCCCTCCGGGCCTCCGAACGCTGGCCTTGCCTTCATGTCCACGAAAGTGCGTGAAGGAGTGGCTCTGGAGGTATGAATTCCGATATGGTTTGTTCGACCATACTTTCTATGTCTTGAAGGCATCGGACCTTCGTGGCGTCCTGGAACGCTGTTCGGCTTCCGGGCTGAGGCACCTGGAGATAGAATACGACGCAGACGCCACAGAGTGTGATCTTCTGCGATACCTGGCCATCGCATTTCCAGGGCTTTCCTCGCTTACGCTCTATCGGTACCGGGAGAGCGAAGAAACTGTCGTTCGTGTGGTAAGCACTGCTCCTTGTTCGTCCGATACCCTGACGACTGAAGAGCACTGCTGTATTGTGTCGCAGGAGGATGTTGTCTGTCCATTTGCGTCGCTCAAGTGTCTGCAGACGCTTTCCCTCCATCTGGACCTCGAGACGAGACCAAAGCGGGTTGTTATGGGCTGGGGGAGAGGTCACTCAGAGTCCTACCAAACTGACGCACTTGAGGCGTTCATCGAGGTCCTCGAAGGAGTAGCGCTTCGGATTGCACGTACTGTCAGCAGGTCACTCAAGAGGCTGAGTTTGTGGATGCCAAGTGATGGGAAGGGCCCTGTCAGCGCGAATTTTGGTGTCTTTCGCGATGACTCTGTCGATGTCCGCATTCAACGGGAAGGCTCCACTCCTCACGAGAGGGATGATGTGTGGGGGATTTGACGTGTCGATTTAGTGTACAAGTTAAAGAGGGCAAATTTAAGTGGATGCAAAGTGACCATAGTGTAATAGGGAGGATCTCACATGTATTTTTTTCCAGGGTAGAGCGCGGTCGTCGTTCTCAAGCTATTCTAATTTTTTAAGTGCTTCGACCAAACGGAGGGCCCCGCGCCTTGTCGTCAACCTGCCGCTGGCTTCGTGAGGCACCCACACCTATCCTATTATGCTTTTGTGAGTCACAGCTGCTGGGTCGCCATTCAAGCTATTCAAGCCTGAGTGGGTGAGGTTGGAGACAGGTTATCAATCGTCCGATTGACCCCACCTTCTATGTGAGAGCATAACGTTCAATGCGATTGACTTGATTGACTGGCCCGGTGTCCGCTGGCTATGGCAAGCTGCAGACTCGCAGTTTGCCCGCAGCGCTGAGCGCCTCGCTGAGGTTTAGGGCAGGTCTACCATCACGATGCCGCTGAGCGCCTCGGGGCCGCGCGATTTCAAGTTTTTTCTACTTAGTCGACCGAGTCGGAAGATTACGGTCCCTCTACGCCATAGCTTTCCCTCACAACATGGCGGGAGTTAGAAACATGTATGTATAACAGATTTTCAGTTCTGTTGTAGCGCTTAAGTAATATTGGCATCTGTAGGTTTCTCGAGCTGAACGATGATGTTCTCCTGTACATATTCGACTACTTGTGGCCAGCCGGTGGTTTACGCCAGTTGTCCATGACATCTCGGTCGATGCGCGAGGCAACCGTTCCCATGCTATTCAGCCGCTGCAAGGTCTATGTAAGAGGGCCCATCGACACCACTCAGTTCGTTCCACGGGCTTTGTGGCCCCACGTCAAGTGCGTAGTACAACCTCGAGCCGCTGCATACTACAGATGATGCTAACAATGTCCAATAGAAGCCTTTCACTGATAGACAGATGTCCAGATCTCGCGGCTATGGACGACGCACCACACAAACTAATGTTCACCGACGACCCACTGTTGTGCGGCGTTATGTCCGCCACATTCCTTAGGGACACCTTGCAAGCCATGCCCCTCCTACACTCGGTTTCTCTGGAGATCCGTGCTCTAGAGATACACGGGATTGGGTGGGACTCCATTTTGGCGATCCTATCGACTCCTCGGCTTCGCAACTTTATGATCGGATCGTTCTTATTCAGTCCCCGGGAGGCACCGCCGGAGACGTGGGCCGAGACTGTCCTTGCCCCAGTCACCACCTTCCATTACAGACAGTATACATTCTGCTCGTGGCTTCTCCCCTACCCAGTTCAACGAGACTCTCTCGCATTCGTCCTCACGCGCCTCCATCGCACTCTCGAATCCCTTCATCTCCCCGGCGAGGTCACGCCAATGGCCGTCTTCGCGCACACTCAGTGGCCACAGTTGCGCGAACTTTATTTGAGTGGAGAGTTCCATCCGGGCGCAGGACACGCGGGGCCGTTGATATCCCTGTTTTCCGGGATGCCCAAGTTGCGCGTCTTGAACCTCGCGCTCGCGCTCCCCAGAGGCGCCAATCGAAAGCAGCTCGTCTTTTGGCCTGGGGGTTACGAATCGCGACTTCCCTGGCCGGACCTGGAAGCGTTGACCGTCTCGTTCCCGGACCCGGAGGACCAGATCTTCGCGCACCTCCCTCCGTCCTTGCGGCACTTGTCGCTGCGCTGTACCCCATACCACTGTTATAAATTATGGGAGCGGGGGGAGCATTTTTTCCGCCAGTCGCCTATCCTACACGCTTCGGAGATGCTCGAGGTTGTCAGGCGGCTATCCACGCCTCTTCTCGAGCATCTCCAGCTCGAATATCGCGCCGACGACGCCGACGACGACCTCTTACGCTCCATTCCTGAACAGCTTCCAAACCTGCAGACCCTGGAAGTCCACCGTTTCCTGGCTTCGCGCGATGATCCTGTTCCTGTGGTGTGTGGCAGCCACCATGTCTCGTTCACGCATAGATTCTGATCACCCGATGGCACAGACCAGTATAGCCAAGGGATTGGCGACGCTCCGTTCTCTGCACACGCTTCGCGCTCATCTGGAGTTGCCTAAACCGACTGCCGCCCAGCTTCCCCTTGTGACTCATGGATACCGGACGGCCATCAGGGGGCGTTACATCACTGGCAACAACGTCCCTGCGCTTTGTGAAATGGCTGCCGCGTTAGGGAGCGTCCTGCCCCAGCCGGGTCTCGCGCTCTGGTTGCTGCGACGGGAGGATTTAGGTGCGACGTGGGGGTTATTTCGCCAGGTCGTGAAGGATGGTATCGATAAATCCCCTCAAGCGGAGCTTGACCCCGATTGTGAACCCGTAAGCATAGTCATTTTTCCTGCACCTATTCTATTGACATGCTTTTAGGGGATCACACTCCGTCTCTTCGGGTAGGAACGCCGTAACAGCGTTATGAGGGCCATCAGTAAAACCTGCACAGCTCTGAGAGGTCTGGACCAGACCCGCCCCAGACTTTTCAGACGGTGTTCAGACGTTTCAGCTCCGATTGGCGCCCAGACGTTCAAGACCCACGTTCAGAACATTGGGCGCTTCACTCTTTCGCCCGCGCTCCAGCTTCCTCCCCTCACTTTCTGGGCTCTCCCTTCGAGTCTCCCTCCCATATGCCATATATATCTTTCTACTCAAGTCACTGAGCTACTGGGATCGCCTGGAACAAGTTATGGAGGCCGGAACCTCTCTGGTGAGCCAATATTTGTGAGTGTACCGGTGGTTATGCCGCAGCCCTCCGTCCCCATCCTGTCGCCCTGTTTTCTTCGTTTTCGCCTCAAATACACATCTATTGGGGTCCATTGTACTTATACGTAACATACAAGATGCATTGAGAAAGACTGTGGTGGTTTATTCCCCTCCCGGGCTGTGGGCTGAGTCCGGAGGGTCTGGACAGGTGGCTGTCCAGTGCATCCAGATCTTCAGAGATTGTCGGTTTTACTGATGGCTATGAGGGGAGACTGACTCGATTATGCTGTATCATCTCGCGTAGATATCACATTGCGATCTTTCTACGCAGTCGTGAAGCGCGGATATGGTGTAGTAATCGTGTATTGATTCTATTGACAATGGTATTACAGACCCGTAGTGTTCGAAACAGTATTCCAAGTCGCTACCAGTGACCATAATCGGACCGTGGTTTCGGCGAGAACAGATGCCGTTGTGCATCCCATTGCGGAGCGATCCGCACGTACGTACACGCAGCCGTAGTTCTCGACAATTGTAACCTAGAAACCAACTGTGACCCTGCGTCAGCAAACCCACTCTATATCTCTCGGCGACTTGATTCCAGAAAAAACACGAGCGGTATTGTCGCACGAGTCCTACGTCACTACATCCGCTATGTACATGTCATTCACAATACCGGTACCAATGTTGGTCTTTCCGAACCGCTCCGATCTGCAGCTCTCCCTCGCACATGGTCCGTGATACAACGAAAACAATCCATGCCGGCTCATTACTGAGAGCATACAGCCATATCTCCTCTAAGGACGGGGCTAGCGTCCGGGAAAGATCATCAGCGGTTGAAGCCAGGGTGTCGTCGAAACGGCGATGGTAGTCGGGCACCGGGACATGGCGGGCGATTCCCCTAATGCCCAAGTAGCCGGGAGTAGGCATGTGGGGGAAGTCAAGGTGGAGCTTGAAGGTACGGAGCTCGGTAAGCGGTGCAAGCGCATTCGCGAGTTCTCTCTGCGAGACAAGCCACTTAGCTGTACCTCTACAACGGAGACGTAATTAGAGTGGGTGAACTCACCACCGGGACATCTTTGCGTCCTTCGCGTCGGAACCGGTGGATCTCGAGCGTCGTCAGGAATGGGAACTTGATGACAACCAGCTGGAGAAGTTCGGACTCCTGCGCGTCTTCTCTGTACTCGAGTTCGAGGCCGCGCAAGCGAGGCAGGTCGCACTTGCGGAGGACTTCGGCAAGAGTGTGGGGCGTCGATAGAGGATGGCTCCACCGTCTGCGCTTGTAGCCCTCAAACCCCGAGGAGCCCAGATACTGCCCCATTAGTTGGTATACCCTCTCGCACTGGTGGGGCCACAACCGCAAAGCCAGGCTGCAGAGGGACGAAGGCAGGCGAGAGTAGGCCTCGTCTACGGGGTTCGGATGGGATACACGGAGACTCCGGAGGTCACGCCATTGGAATGTGGTGGACATGCCCTTCGGCCAGATCACCCCGGGCGTCGCGTTCTCGAGCTCGGAAAGCTCGAGCGCGAGCGACTGGAGAGAGGGTATCGATGAGAAAAGAGCGACGATGGGGGTCGCGGGATCGGCCCAGCGTTCCCCTCGGAGCGTAAACTCCCGTAGCCAGGGCCAGTGCAGGGAGGATATTGTCCGGATGGGCGCGGACTCCACCGGGAGCATGAGACTTGAGAGAGAGGCGTTAATTCTTTGTACGAGGAAGTCAATGGTAGCCGCCTCAGAGGGAAAGCTCCATGGTTGGCGATAGTGAGGCATGACATAGTGAAATGTGACGAGCGGTGCGATGACGGAGTCGTCGAGATCGTCACCATCAAGGAGCTCTGGACAGATGTAGAGCCCGTCGACACGTAGATGGCGTAGGTGGGGGAGCGATAGAATTATCCGCATGGTGTTCCAGGATAGACCGTGCACTTCGATGTACTGCACGCGCACGTGTAGGGTCGTGAGACGAGGCAACGCAGGCAGTACAGGATCGAGAGCACTGATTGGACCACAGATCAAGGGGTCAACTATCTCCGGATCTCTTTGACCCCAAGGGGGACAATGGCAGCAAATGTTCAGTTGTCTACAGGGTGAGCCGTGAGTAGCATTCACAGAGGAATGAGTGGGACTGACTGGATATACGACCACAGGGTGGAAGGGAAGATCTCGTAGTCCGTTCCATCGAAGGGCATTTCGCCTAGGTACTGGCGACATGAGCGAAAAAGGACGGGTGCAGATGCTGCGCGAAGCCAACGGCAGGTTGACGACAAGTGGTGCAGGCCCTCGTGGGGCCGAAGTTCTTCGAAAATATTGACGAGTACATCGTCGTTCAATCGAGTGAATCTGGTATCAGTTTAAATTAGCTACCATTTCTCAGGAATATGCCATGTCTAATCACGCGTCAACTTGAGTGTGCATACCGTCGATGATATGAAAGGCAAGTTGGGTTGCTGAGGTAGGTGGCAGCCGTCACTCGTCAACAACAGTCTTCATCCTGAGGCCCGGGGTTGAGGGCTAGCGCCGGCGTTGTGCCACGCGGGCGCGGCACGGGCCGGCGGAAACCCTCGAATAAATAAGCGCTAAGGCCCTGCCTTCAGGAGCTCGTCTGAGATATCTGTTAGTATAACTCGTACCTCCAAGCGAATTCCTCCTAGGTTATATCATAGTTTGGAGCCTAAGAGACAAGCCGATAGAGGTAGTGGTAGCGCGATAGCAACTCTGCGAGCGCTGCCGCTACTCGGTTCGTTATCGGCAAGTACTTGTTGAACTGTCCAGCCTGGTTTATGACTAACACGACCTTTTACCCCCTTCAGTGATCACAATGCCCAGCATCAAAGTCGACATCGACGCCCCCAACAAACCTCCCAACTTCCCGAGTGCCGACGAAATCCTGCAGCAGTGGAGGGAGCGTCTCCGATTGGCAGAGGCCGCTAACCCCGGAGAACACATACGCGGTGTCTTGCTCGTCGACGGGTCCGGGGCACCCTACGCCTGGCTAAAGTTCGGCCCGACTGTCACCATGGCCGAGGGGCGCACGCAGCACTTCGTCGCGCAACTCGTCAACAGCGACGCCGCTGCTCCTGTGCGCGTCCCCTACGTCTACCTCACCTTCGAGTTTGGCCTTCGGGGATTCATCGTCATGGAGTTCGTCGATGGAGCTGCGCCTGCATACGAGTCGGAGAGGGACGTCGCCGACGCCGCCGCCGCCGTGCGGTACCTCACGGGGATCAGGGCCCCGAACTCAGTGCCCGGCCCCATTGGCGGGGGCCTGATCCGCCACCCTTTCTTCCAAGACCGCGAGTCGGCGGTGGCCTACCCTTCGGTCGACTGGCTGCAGCTGCACGTCAACAGGGCAAGTGTTGCTATTCGTCTCGCCGAGTCATTCCCCCTCTCCTACACCTTGGCTGATAAACTGCCCGATCATTCTCACTCTGAGCACAGATCTTGCGGCTCGCGTATGGGCGAGCGGGTGGTAGTGTCGACTTCAGCGCCGAGGTCGAAGCCCACGGTCTGCGTCTGTGCCCGGCCGATCTGAACCGGGAGAACTTCATGAAGGACAGTACCGGCGGCAAGATCGTCGTTCTCGATTTCGGGGCCACTTGTTTCCTGCCCGTGTCCTTCTTCAGGTCGGCGTTCGACATCTCCGCCGACCACTTCACCATGCTCCTCTGTAGCCAGATCACTGAGCCCCCAGAGTCGAGAAACTCCGAGGGGGTGACGAGGGCATCGTATGCCCTCGTTCCGCGCGGGTCGAACTGGTTCGGTGAGCACATCGCCTTGCTCTCTTTTCCTCGTCACAAGGCTGAATCCATTGCACAGGTCTTCCAAAGGAGCTCAAGCCCCTGAGCAAGTAGGTATGGGGTATGAGCTGTTCTGGTTGTGGGCCCGTTGTCGTCTCACAGTCGCTGCCCCGGTCCTTCCTCTCCTCTCGTGTATATGCTATTACTTCCGCAACAGGGACTCAATTTTACTGTATCATCATCTCACGTGAGATATCGCATTAAATTGTTACTATATCTACAAAGTCTTAAAGCGCGAGTGGGGTACGGTAACCGTGTAACTGGCGTTGATTCTAGTGGCAATGACATAGAACCGTAGAGTATGAAACGCCATCTTAAGTCGTTACCAGCGGCCTTCATCAGACTGTGGTTTCGGCGAGAACATATGCCGCTGTGCGACAATTGTAACCTAAAAACCATCTGCGACTCGTCAGCAAACCCGTTCTTTTTAATCCTTTCGGCGCCGATGCGATACGATGCGAACGCGAGGTCTAACAGGTATCCAGCCCTACTCACAGTAGTATTTTCTGAGATTTCCGATGTCAGCGACGTGCAGAGTGGGGATTTCCTATCCAAATTCAACAAAAGACGTTACCGTGACCTTATCATGACTTGCAACTAGCATAGAAATACGAGAACGCACCACATGCACACCAAACCGCTGTTCGCCTACCCGCTCCGCGTCGGCCTCCGTCAGTTTTATCCGCTTGCGTTGCGAGTGCAATCCGACTTCATTCTCGACGGCTTGGATGTTAATTCCCTGTCCAGACTCTTCGGTG
This sequence comes from Ganoderma sinense ZZ0214-1, assembly GCA_002760635.1. Classification (NCBI taxonomy): domain Eukaryota; kingdom Fungi; phylum Basidiomycota; class Agaricomycetes; order Polyporales; family Polyporaceae; genus Ganoderma; species Ganoderma sinense. The sequence goes on from AYKW01000028.1 coordinate 79,593, forward strand.
TCCTGGCAGGTCGAGGAAGTGGTATCGTCGTCGGAGATGATCCGGGATAGTATGTCCACCAACCAGTGGCACCAAGCCCCTCAGGAGTTGAACATGTCTGAAAGCAACTGGCGGCTCATCGTTACACAGGCGACAGACGAACCGAGAAAATAATAGAGACACGTACTACTAGGTCAGCAGTGGATCCCACCGAGGTGCTGTATGGTTGAGAGAGACTGATCATGATAGGCCCCTCGCGCGAACTCGTTATTGGAGTGGTCGTGTTGTTGGACATTGAGGATGAACTTGCCGGACAGAGGAAACGATGGCGCGGTGAGTTTGGTAAAAAAACAAGCTGGAAAGACTGGGCCTATGTAGGATTTTGACTGCTTGATATGTGGCGTGCGACGGTACGGAGTCGAATATTGGTGGGACGAGAACGAGAATTACGAGCGGTCAGGAGAACGACGCTGGAGACATCTTCGGCTCCTTGTAATCGATCAGGCGCGTAGGGTGCCTCTGCCTGGCCACTGCCGTTGCAACTCCTAGAAACAACAAACTCGGATACAAATGTGTGTGTATTAGGACTCTCCAAACCATTGGGTGGGGAACCGTGGGGTCCCTTGCCACCCGGTATGGTTCTTTTTTCAAAAGAAGCGCGGTGAGTAGAACACCATTGCAAAGATATTTAACATGGAGCCCACCGTTACTGCTCAGTGAGGTGCATCATTCGGTTGCATTTCGTTGAGTGGTGAGGGTGCAAGCAGGTTGGAGCCTGCTCGGAGTGACTCGGAGCGGACTTGCTGGGTCACGGTGTTGCGCTAGCGCCGCAGCACCAAACTCGCCAACACTTGCCAACAAACTTGCCAACAACCTTGCGACAACCAGAGCGGCAGCTTGACTCTTCCTCCATCTTCATTCCGACATACGACTACAGCTTACTTCGACTGCATCCCAGTGAGTATAGAGCCTGCGATCAGAGACGATGGTCGGGTTTGACCACCTGAATGACGATGTCATCGTCTATCTTTTCGAGCTCATCCTTCAGATCGACTCCGACGAGTCAGGTAGCCGGCGCACAGCCCTCGTCCCTCTTTCGTCCACTTGCAAATGGCTGCGCGAACTCTGCAAGCCCCTCATGTTCCGTCAAATACATCGTACGATAGGAGTCGCCCCGCCTACGCGACGGTTTTTCCTCCGTCGTTCCCTTTACACCTATGTTCAGTGAGTCGTGCATCCATCTCTGCGCGGACCACCACAGAAACTGACGTATTCACCGTTGAGACATCTCACAGTGAAGGACTGCTGCTTGGATCAAAAACTGGGGCGCGACATGCTGAATTTTCCGAACATGGCGGACTGTGAACCTCCACCCGGTGTGCCGCACGTCTACGTGTGCCGGGTGTTCATCGGACCCGTCATCCAACGCGTCCTCAAGCACATGCCGTCGTTGGCCAAGCTGTCGCTCTACACTCACTCGGGAGTACTACATGGCCCCTCTTGGACATTCCTCCGCTTCGCCCTGTCCGATCTCCCGCGTCTCCGGGAGTTCGAGATGACCGGGCTGACCTTCTGCCCCCTCGTGCTCCCCCCGGAATCTCTCGAGCTCGAGACATGCGCTCCCCTCACGGCGTTCCGCTACGAGGCCATCCTGACTCGGGGCCGGAAGTTCGCGGTCTCCGCCGAGAAGGACGCGCTGTCTCTCGTCCTGGGCCAGGTCCACGACACCCTCGTCACGCTCGCACTCCCCAGCGAGCCCGCCCCGGTCGCGCTCATGTCCCGCTGCACGTGGCCGAACCTGCGCGAGCTGAAGCTCCGCGGGACGCGCTGGGCGGAGCCGCGCACGCCCATTGTGCTCCTCTTCGCCACCATGCCGCACCTCCGCTCACTCGTCCTCGAGCTCGTCGTGCCCGAGGATGCGTCCCCCGAAGCTATCTGGCCCCCCGGACTTCCGCAGAGCACCGAGTTCCCGTGGCCCGAGCTCGAGGAGCTCACCGTGGCGAACCCGCACCCCTCCGACGAGCTCTTCACGCACCTGCCCCCGAGCCTGCGGACACTCGCGCTGCCCGCGTGCCCGCGCAAGTGCGCTAGGCCGTGGCTGTGGCAGTTCGAGGACGGCCGGCACTGGTTCCCGCGCGTGCCTACGTTCCACCTCTCGTTGGGGTCAGACGTGCTCGGCATCTTGGAGCGCTGTTCGCGATCGGCTTCGCGGCTGAGGCACTTGGAGATCGAGTATGGCGCGGACGAGAGGGAGGGCGACCTCTTGCGGCACATCGGGGTCGCTTTTCCAGACCTTACTTCGCTCTCGTTATACCGGTACCGGCAGAGCGAAGAGTTGGTCGTCCCCGTGGTGCGTCGTGCCATTTCTTATCTGCGCCGTTTACTGTGATGCTAACGGAGATCGTACTGTAGGCCGACCTCGCCCCGCCACTCGCCGCGCTCACCTCCCTGCATACGCTGTTTGCCCACCTGGACCTGGAGACGGCGCCACCCATGAAGAGGACCGCCGCATATGGAACCGGCGGGTCTCTCTATTTCGCCGACGCGCTGGACAGGTATTGGGATAGCTTGGGAGACGTGGCGCTTCTGCTTGCGCGCAGCCTGAGCCCGTCGCTCGAGAGAGTGAGCCTGTGGGCACCGACTAATGGGATAGGCCCCGGAAGGGAGAACTTCAGTGTCTTTTGGGATGGGTCCGGGAAGGATGGTGCTGCCAGTGGTCCGCGCATTAGACGGGAAGCCTTCACGTGCCACGACCGTGAGGATGTGTGGGGTGTTTGATACTTGGACTTTTGGCAATCTGTTTAGCGATTGCGTTCCTAGGAAAGTGTTACAGTACAAATACGCAGAAGACCAGTCATGGGTTCTATGTTTCATGGTCGCGATGCGGGGCTTGGATAGATCACGATGTACGTAGCCGATTGTATGTGGAGGAATTGGAATGTTAACCAGGAAACGTCAGAGAAGATACAATATCAGATCGTCCAACAAGACCAACAACAATATCCCCAACACCAGTAATTTTACCTTCGACGCTTGCTGTTTCCAGAAGTACGGGCGCGAACACGGCTCGCTCTCGATCTTGAACCACCTGCCAGTGGGCCCTCGCCGCGTCCGCCGCCATGTCTGGAGCCAGGACCACTTCCACCCCGGACTTGTCTTGACGCGTTGTTCGCCCTAGTTCTCGATCGAGTGCCAGCGGCCGGACCAGCCCGAGATGTCCCTTCCCCTTGCGCCAAACCATCCACTGTCACGCGCATAGGAGAACCGCTAGCTGTCGCCCGGTCGTGGTCATGGTCTCGCGAGGCATGGCCGCGAGAATCCGTCTTACGACGTTTGGAAGGGTGCGCGGGAGCAGCCTGAGCGACGCAGACGTCAGCGACTTGGCCTTGGTTTGCCTGGCGAGTTGAGGCCAGCAGAACAGCCCGAGCCGCAGGGAGCGTGTCGTCGTTGGGAACAGCGACAGGGTCCGCGTCGTCGTCGTAGTACACCGGGCCCTCGATGTCGTCGCGCGGGGGCAGGGGTTCGTCCGAAAGTTTGCGCTTCAAGCCACGGCCATGGCTCGGACTTCGTGCCATCGAGCCTGTCATACTGATGGTAGATACGGCGGGGCTCGTACTACGGAAGGCAGGGAGAGAGCGGCGAGCGAGCGCTTTGTCGTCCTTCGGCCACTTCTGGTCTGGGGCGAGCGCGTCCGCGAAGTACTGTAGGACCATATCGTACTCGAGGGTGTCCTCGGCATAGTGCTTGCACACAACCGCGGAGAGCTTGAGCACGAGGTCGGTTAGAGGCTGGTTGTTGGGGATCGCCAGTTGCTTCACGCCGAACTTCAGCCATAGTAACTTCGCTGAGAACGCCTCATAGGGCTCGTCGGTATCGGGGAAGACGGCGAGGAAGGCATCGTCGCCGGATGGGTGCGCGTGGTTTGTGTGGCGCAGGATGGCCCAGGCGAGGACCCAGTAGAAGGACTCGAGGTCGTGGCTGGTCGTGTGGACGAAGTCCTTGGCATGCCAGGGAGGAAGTAGGAGAGGAGTTAATGCCATGAAGTGGTGCGTTCCCTGCATCGGATATCAGTAAGGAGGAGAGACGACGTTTTGGATCATTAGACTCACCATGCGCTCCCGCACTGCTAGATCACCATCTACGTCTTCTTCTCCGATGAGGAGCCTGAGCCTCGTGAGGACTTCGGTGCCCGGAGAGTTCAGATTTGGCTGGGCGGATGTTCCGTGAAACATGCTCGAGAGGTTAAAATGGGAGAGGCAGCCGCCGCCGCACCAGACGATGTGGTTGGGAATGAACAATGGTGGCGAAGGGCGCTAGAAGTAGGAGAGCATCGGAGTCTCTTTCCCAGCTCGGCTGGTGGCTACTATTGTAACTTTCGTAACTTTCTTTCCCGCGAACCAACAACTTGAACCACCTCAGACTCGGAGCCACGTTGCTCCACTCCAGCCTGCTATCCAAGAATATCATTGAAAGCTATAAATCTAGTGTTTTGCACAGCTTATCTGTCCAACGAGGTGCTGAGAACGGACCGAGCCTGAGATCGTTTGACAGAAACACTCACAGTACAAAGTGTCCAGCTCGCACTGCCGGAGTTATACAGCAACCTTTTTGCAGATCATCTTGTGATGCGTCCAATCCGCCTTCTGGCACCGCGCGATCCCGAAGCAGTAGCATGCCAAATTGCACCTCGAGCACAGCAGGAGGTTCCCCTCGCCTCTCGGCTTCCCGCCTCCACCAAGCCATCCATTGCTGGGCACATGCATGCGAGAATCGCTTGATGTGGTCCGACCATGGTTACGCGAGGTATGGCCGTAAGAGTCGACCGTCTTACGACATTTGGAAGGGTGGGCGGGAGCAGCCGCGCGGACGTCGGCGACTTCCAACTTGATCTGCCCGGCGAGCGAAGGCCTCTGTAAGGCCTGCTCGCCCGTTATGCAGCAATCGTGTCGCCACGAACGGCGACAACTTGAAGGTCCGCGTCGTCGTCGTTGCTCACCCGGACCCTCGACGTCCTCACGCGGAGGCAGACACCAGTTTCGTGCCATCGAGTCCGTTATGCTGATCGCATACAGGGCGCTGCTCGGCCTATGGAAGTCGGGGAAAGAGCGAGTGACGACTTTGTTGTCCTTTTGGTCCGGGGCGATCGAGTGCGTCCGCGAAGCACTGTAGGACTATGTCGTACTCGAGGGTGTCCTCGACATGGTGCTTCCACACACTCATCGAGAGCTTGAGCATGAGGTCGGTGAGAGGCCAGCAGGTGAGAGATGGTGGAGGGGAACCAAGAGGACAGCGTTCGTGGTCAGGATGCTTCGACGTAGCAATGTAGTCGGGTTAGGGTTGGCGGCGGTTCCTGATCGTCGTCCGAAAGGGGCACCTCTAAACGCTGTTTTTGTATTTACTATCACCACCAGCTTCGTCCTATTCCTCACACCATCCACAGCACATCATCAATACTGACATGGATCTATCGAGCATGAGCAAGTATGAAAGAGAACGTCTTATTTCTCAGTTACAGGATTCCACCGCTGGAAGGTTTGTCTTCTTTAAATTTCCGAAGGTGGTTCAGTGGCGGTGGTATCGATCAATACTTACTACAAACACTGTCAGGCCGCTGGAAGAGCTCATGAAGACGTACGAATACAAACTGTCGCCATCGAAGCTCACAGCTGACTTTTGTGTGTGTTTCAGCGATGAAATGCTCTCCGGCACAGAATCACAGCGTCTGCGCACCTTCTTCTCCAGCAACGGCATGGAGCCCAGCCGCGACCTCGACATGTACGGCCGGTATGTCATGATGGGCGACCTCGACGCCCTCCAGCTGCTCTACGCCGACAGCATCGCCGCGCACCAGAGGATGGGCGCCTCCGACGCCGCCGCGCGCTCCGCTGCGACGCAGGAGATCTATGCCAAACGCTGGGGCCCGACCCGCGCGCCGATCTACAACCTCATCCTGCTCTCTTCACTCATCGTCCCCTCCACACGCCCCTTGCACCTCGCGCTTGCACGCTGGCTCATCGCCGACGCGCGCGTTCCCGTCGACGGCACGGACCTCTCGGGCTCGACGGCCCTGCACCACGCGATCTCCACCAAGCCCGCGTTCGACGCCGAGTACGCGCAGATGCTCTACGACGCAGGCGGGAGCGTCACGCAGAAGAACCGCTACGGGGGCGTGCCCGCGCATGAGATCTGCTCGACGTGGGACCCGACGAACAAAGCGCTCGTCCTGCGTGCCGCGAACGCGCTCCAGTGGTACCTCGACCACGGGGGCAACCTCGATATCAAGGACTCGGATGGGGTGCCGCCCCGCCAGTCGGTCAGCACGACGAAGAAGCTGGCTACGGCGGGGATACAGATGGAGACGTGGCGCGTTGTGGACGCGGACGACAGGCGGCGGAAGCAGTTGGCGGGCAAGGTGTGCACGTTCTGTGGCAGGGAGCCGAGAGGCGACGTGAAGCTGCTGCTGTGCTCGAAGTGCAAGGTCGCGTGCTACTGCTCCGGAGGCGCGCCGTGTCAGAAGGCGGATTGGCCGCATCACAAGACGATCTGCAAGAAGTCCGCGGCTTGAGTCGGGTGGCGAGAGGACCGCTCTGTATTGTGAGTTTTTCTGCCCAACAACCTCAGGCTTGGTCCGTTCTCGTCCTCAACACCTCCTTTGACAGACTGGCTGCACGAAATACTAGATCTGTAGACGTCAATAATATTCTTGGATAGTAGACTGGAACGGAGCAACGTGAGCCTCATCTCGCCGACTGGCACCCTACAGCTTCGAAGCTCCTTCACGGTCCTCGGACAAAGGGGACTGCTAGTATGTCGGACTGGAATCTTTCCGTGGCAGGCCATCAACAAAAGCGCCATTGCCTGGGGCGACTCTGAACTCCCTTATCGCCCTGGGTAAGCGCCATCAGTCGTCTCAGCTAGGGCTTCTGAAGGGTCCTGAGGTGACTCCTCCGTCCAGCCACCCAGGAGTGCTCAGGAGAGTGCACTTTTGCTGATGCCGCTGTGTATGCTGATCCACAGGAAGCGCGATATGGGCCAGTTGAACAGATAGAAGGTACCTACTCACCGTTTGAAGACGCATCTGACCCATAGGTTTGTCTACAGTCACCGTGCGTACTGCGAGAGGTCAGGCACTATCCCCGGCAGTCCCGGAGAAGGCGAGGACGGAGGAACCTATGCAGACTTCGATTTACGGCAGTGGATCCTCGTTGAATGACCCGGAAATTGAACGGGTGCGCTCCTTGGTTCTCTATTGCTGACTTATCTTTCCTGAGAGATATTGGTCAACTTGTCAGTGTGTTCGGCGCGGCCGTCTGCTTACCAAGCCTGCGAAGTTAAACTTGGACGCCCGACATCACGTTTCTGAGAAGGCCGAGCTGCAGACAAATCCAAGGCGTGGTGAGTTCTATGCAGCTCGTTTTCCGACCGGAATTGGCAAAACATTACAGGCGCGCTTGGCCCTCGGATGAGTCGTCGAGAGATGTTTCCTCAATTCATTACGTATGCACATAGTCTGGCTTGTTGCGGTGAGTTGGCTTCTCGAGGCCCAGTCCGTTACGGTACCGTTAATCTCGCTCTTTCAGCTCCTCCTGGTGCCACTTCATGACTAAGCCAGTGTTTGTTACGTCGTTGAGTGCTGGAAGGTGCCCTCGGCGCGGATTACCTGAAAGGCCATAGTTGAGGGTATATAAGAGGTCCCAATCGCTCAGTACGTCCAACAAACACCTCTCCAAAACACTCGACACCGACAACGCCATGCCTTCGGTTAGGAACGCCCGCGTCATCTTCAACGAGATCCCGACAGGTAGCGTCTCCCGGACCCTCTGCAACGCTGTGACGGCGCTGATTTCAAGTTTGCTACAGACTATCCCCTCCCTGGCAAACATGTCGTATACGACACCTCAAAGACCATAGACCTGGAGAACGTCCCACTCGACGGGGGAGTCCTCGTCAAGATCCTTGTTCTTTCAATAGACCCGTACCTGCGGCGCATGATGGTTGGTCGGGACGTCCAGAACTTCAGTGTGAGTGGCGGCCCGTGATTGTTCTAGCGAGAACGCCGACCTGACGGGACTCTGCAATAGCCCCCATTTGAGCTCGGACAACCGTACGTGGATCAGTTATTGTGTGAAGATGCTGCCTGACCTGATTGACCGTGACGGCCTGCAGGATTGTCAATTACGGCGTTGCTGTGGTCCTTCGCTCGGAGAACCCAGCGATCAGGAAGGGCGATCACGTGGTCGGGCTGGAAGGCCAATTCCGTACGTGCCCCCGTTCATCCACGAGATAGCCATGTTGACTCGGATGTCTTTAGCTTTCCAGGAGTACGCTATTGTACACGACTTCAGCACCGTCCGTGTAGTGGAGAACACCGAAAATATCCCATGGTCCGTGTACGTGGGAGTGCTGGGGATGCCTGGTGAGTGTCGCATGATGCACGGCGCGCTGCATAGACACGATTTACTTACTTACATGTTTCCAGGTGAAACGGCGTTTTACGGTTGGACGGAGTTCGCGAAGCACAAGAAGGTACGGTTCTGACATCATGCGGACAGCACGCGGCTAACGCAAAGTGCTTGAATAGGGGGACGTCGTCTTCGTTAGCGGTGCAGCAGGTATGGTGCAAACTGTTTTATTGCCTCGAAATACCCCTCCGATCTGATACCTCCGCAACTGATAGGACCAGTAGGAGCGTAAGTCGCTTAGAACTGCTCATAATGGATGGTAAAGAAACTCATGATCCAATAGAACCGTCGTCCAACTCGCAAAGGCCGAAGGCCTCAAAGTCATCGCGTCCGCCGGCTCAGACGACAAGGTGGCGTTCGTGAAGTCGATCGGAGCCGACGTCGCGTTCAACTACAAGACCACGAGCACTCGCGAGGTGCTCGATCGAGAAGGCCCTCTCAACCTGTGCGTCTACTGTCGCCTCTACCCTCGATTCTCCGCAACTCACGAGACCTTCGCAGCTACTGGGATAATGTCGGCGGCGAGACCCTCGAAACCGCGATCGAGTTTTCCGCCCGGCATGCCCGAGTCATTGTACGTCGGCCAATCTCATGTCTTCTATCAAGCTTCACGTGCTGACGTCGGCCCGGACTGCGTACCTCCTGCAATGATGTGACACTGGCAGGTGTGCGGCAACATCTCCGCTTACAACACGAAGTCGCCGTACGGCGTGAAGAATCTGCAGCTGCTCATCTGGCGCGAGATCACGCTGCACGGATTCCTGTTCGACTCGCTGCGGCCGAAACACGCCGCCGCGTTCTTCCGGACGATGCCCGGGCGCGTCGCGAGCGGCGCGGTGCGGTACAAGGAACACGTAGTGCACGGGCTCGAGAACGCGGGGCAGGCGATCCTTGACGTGCAGGAGGGGCGGAACTTCGGGAAGAGCGTCGTCGTCGTCGCGGAGTAGTCTGGTGTGGTAAACCTGGGGATAGAGATAGAACCTGATCCAGCGCTGACGATTGGTCTCGGTTGAGCATTCATTCAGAGTCTTGTTTTCAAGTTGGCTTGGCTAGAGTATATACTATACAGGTCTCGTCGAGCTATTCCAATCGGAGCAGGTCCACGAACAAGTCAAGGCTGATATACTTACGAACTGCGTCAGACAGGGAGCACTGTAGAACGCACGACACGAAACGTAACTTACCTGCATCGGACACTCTCGATCGTACCAGGCACGAACCGTGTTGTCGCCGTCTTCCGCACGCGATATGCGATACGTCCGCCACGCTCCTCCATTTGTGTCCCACTGCAAGAGGCGCAAGACCCGAACGGACCTGCTGAGCAACGGGGCCAGGACATCCGCCTGCGATTGCATCGCCCTCTCTGCAGCGCATATCTCTTCCTGGGTTAGTATGACCTGGATGAATCCAATTCTACTGATATCGGGGCAGCAAACCGGGTGGTGGGGGGAGTCTAGATGCACAGAGAGCGTATGAAGACGACTCAACGCCCCAAGTTCTTCGCCAATGGCAGCCTGCAGGAGACAGCGAGTCAGAAAAAAAGAGACTTCAAGCGCGCGAGAAACCACGGTCGTACCACCGGAATTTCGTCTACTCCTTCTGGCCTAAACCGATGGATCTCCAACGTGAGCAGTCCGGAAAACGATCGGGTAAGATATCGTATAAGTGAGTTGTCCGCGTCGTCGGCGCGGTACTCCAGTTGGAGATGATCCAGACACGACACCTGGATCCGGGAGAGGACCTGCAGCATTTCAGATGCAGAGAGGATCGGCGAGTGCCATACCGGGCGATCCACCCGCTCGCGCACACAATAGTGCGGACAACATCGTAACGATAGTCGGCGCAAGCACGGAGGAAGACAGCCATACAGCTGATCGTCGGGAGTTGGAAACGACAGGGCGAGCTCTTCCAGCTCGGGCCATGGGAAGGAGGTCTCCAGACCTCGCGGCCAGACAGGTAGTCGATCGACACCGGGGGGTAATGCGAACAGGAGACGAAGGACGCGCAGCTTAGGCATGCTGGAGAGGAGCGTGATAAAGGGGCTGTGTATGTCGTCGGGAAGTTGACCCTGCAGCACCAGCTCGCGCAGGCGAGGCCAGGGCTCCACGGGTAGCATATTGATGGGTGCAGACATGCTCGGAAGGTGAAGGGTTTCGAGGCTGTCGTGCAACTGTCCGAATACGTCCGTGAGAGCGTCCTTTTCCGGAAGGAAGTGATTTTTCTCCCAGCGAAAGGACGGTTGTATGTATCGGAACGATTTGAGGGGGGCGAGAGGGAGAGCATCGACATCAGCGGCGGGACGCGGTCGGGGACTGAAATTGAACAGCTGGATGCCGAAGTTCTCTAGCTGTGGCACGGAAAGGATAGATATGAGTGTCTCCCATCTCAGCCCGTGAACCACGTTGTAGGAGAATGAGACGAAGATGGAATGCAGACTAGGCATAGCAAGAAGGAGGGGTTTCAAAACTCGTCCATCGATGACGCCGCAAAGAAGACGATCGTCGGTGTAACGGAGACGTCGATGGGTATATTCCATGCCGCTAAGATCGGGACACTTATCCACTAGCGAAAGGGATCTATCGCAATAACATAAGCACGGTGGTGAGAGAAACGGTGGTATGCTTACTTGCAGTGAGACATTAGGTCGGGGGGAAGAAGGCGTCCAGGGGCCATAGGCATCTGTACTATAATGACGCATTTCTTGAATAATGACGGGATGCATGCTCTCCTAAGAGACTTGCAGGTAGCTGATAGCGAACGGAGCCCTCGATCGGGGCGCAATAGTTCCAAGATTTGGATCAGTACATCTTCGTTCAATCTGCACAAGAACCTGTGAAAAGTTTTAGAACATCATTCGAGCGAGAATAGGGAAGGGAAATCTGAATTAGTCCGACTCACGGATCCTGGTTATCGGGCATAGAGAGAGATACTGTTGGAGCTTCAATCGAAGGTTACATCGCACGGAGCTCGGAGTGAGCCTACTTAGTGAGGGTATGCGGACTACGAAATTGTGAGCGGAGACGGTCGCTTGTTGGGACACTTGTACCTGCATTTTCGACGGCGCTCTAAATGTTCTCTGGGGTTACGGGTATACAGAATCAGCGTTTCCGCGTCCCTTCATCTCCGACAACAGTACGGAGGCCGCGATCGACTTTTCCCCGAAGCACGCCCAGGTCGTCGTACATCCTCCAATCTCGGCTCCAACCGAGCTACTCGAGGTACACGCTGGCACGCGGCGGCGTTCTCCCAAGAGATGCAGGAGAGCGCCACGCGCGGCGCGGTCAGGTACGAGCCCGTCGTGCGCAGACTTGAGAATGCCGAACAAGTGATTTTGTTCGGTGGGGAAGAACTTTGAGAAGAATGTCGTTGTGGCGAACTCAGAGTAGCCGGGTTCCGCCTGCTGATGTAGTCTTTCCTACGTCGGTGAGTCTATGACATGGTCCGAGTCGACCTCTCCTCCGGTATCTATACACAACATCTTCCACCGTACCCACAGGAGAACGAGAGCGCAACGTCAATCGGGGTCTATGAGAGGTACAAACCAATCAGGGCTAAGGTGCTATGGACAATGTCAGTCAGGTAGCGGCAGCAGGATGAACAGGATGAAGCTTACATGCGTTGAACGTGTATCATCATCATCATAGTGGACGCACAACACGTTTCCCGTGTCGTCCGTACGGGATATGCGATAAGACCGCCACGACCCGCCAGCTTTCTCGCGCCGCACAAGCCGTAGGAGCCGAACGGACCTGCTCAGCGTAGGGGCGAAGAGATCGGCCTGTTCACGAAGCATCTTCTCAGATGCCGCCCTCTGCGCGAAACTGAAAGTAGGCAGAAGGACGCCTGTCCTAGTATATTCAAGGGTGGGTTCTGGGTGACCAAGAGAGTCGAGATGGAGGGAGAGCGTGTGCAAACGGCTCAAGGATCGTAACTCTTCCCCAATGGCGACCTACACAGGAACAAAGAAAGACATCAGTATCAGTAGACTCTCACGTAGCACCAAAGCCGCGGTCTTACCATAGGAATTTCGTTGACTCCTACCGGCCGGAATCGGTGGACCTCTAAAGTGAGCAGTCGGGGAAACGCTGCATGGAGGTGCCGGAGGAGCGATCCGTCAGCGTCGTCGGCACGGTATTCGAATTGGAGATGATCTAGATGGGGGATTCGGCACTGCGAAAGGACCCTGAGCGTTTCGGAAGCTGAGAGTATGGGCGAGTGCCACTCAGGACGATCCACCCATTCATGTACGCAGTGATGCGGGCAGCATCGTAGCGACAGCCGACGCAAGGACGGAGGGAGAAAGCTGTACAGCTGATCGTCCGGAGTTGGAAATGACAAAACAAGCTCCTCCAGTTCGGGCCATGGGAAGGGGATGTCCATGCCTCGCGGCCAGACCGGTGCTGGAAGGACGCCGCAGGGTAGCGCAAACATCAGACGGAGGATTCGAAGCTTCGGCACGCCAGAAAGGAGCGTGATGAAGGGACTGCGTATGTTTTCTGGGAGTTGACCCTGCAGCACGAGCTCGCGCAGACAAGGCCAGCGGTCTATAGATAGGGCCATGATAGGTGCGGACATGCTCGGGAGGTGAAGGATCTCGAGGCTGTCGTGCAGCTGTACCAGTACGTCGGCAAGCGCATCCCGCTCCGGAGGGAAATAATGGGGCATCCGAGGCCAAAGGAACGCCGCCTGTATGTACCGGAACGTCTTGATGGGTGCAAGAGTGAGCGCATCGGCGTTAGCAGCCAGACGTGGTCGAGGGCTGAAATTAAATCGCCGGAGGGTAAAGCTTTCCAGCTGGGGCACGGAGAGGATGGAGGTCAATGTTTCCCACCTCAGGCCGTGTACCTCTTTGCAAATGAAGGAGATGGAGATGGAGCGCAGACGAGGCATAGCAAGCAGGACACCTTTCAGGACCTGTCCATCCATGACGCCACAGAGAAGACGATCATCGGTGTAGCGAAGGCTGCGATGACTATTAATCATGTTACCGAGATCAGGACAATTGTCCATCAGAGTAAGGAACCTATTGGAGCAGCATGAGCACAAGGGCGGCTCGCAGACAGTCGCATTCTTACTTGCAGTAAGGCCGCAGGTCGGGCGGAAGAAGGCGGTCAGGGGCGAGGGGCCTGTCCACGTTGATGATACAGTTCTCGAACAATGATGGAGCGCATGCTATCCTGAGAGACTTGCAGGTAGCTGACAGTGCACGTAGCCCTTGGTTGGGCCGCCGTAGGAGCTCGAAGATTTGGACGAGGACATCCTCAGGCAACGTTTGGAGAGAGCTTCCTATACGTGAATAACGATAGTGAATTTGGACGAATGTATGACTTACAGACAGACGGAAGCCATGGAAGATGACAGCAAACAGGACCACACGGAGAACGGTTGCAGACAGGTGGCAGAGACTCGGAACAGGTTCCACTTCAAGACGCAGCAGCGCGAGGCGCTGTCGCCACGTGGACGCCTATATAAAGGCTGTGCATTCAGTAGCACTCGTGCCACCGCCGGCCGAACCTCGTCCTCCAAGCTACTCGCCGCCTCGAACTTGTCTACTTGCTTTTCTTACCAGAGTTATCTAGACAACAGCTATTCGGTTTACGCAACGCATGCGGCGGATAATTGCACATGTGCTACTAGGCTACATGATTCACGACCTCAAGAAGTTCAACACAGACAGCCTCTCCTCAGGCTTGAAGTGACGACGTAGAATCCTACTACTAATCCCGTTGTGTTGTGTGTGAGTGAGAATGGAAGAGGATGGTACTGGAGAAAAGAGAGCCAGGATTGGCCGGGCTTTATACGTGTTTTCTATCGCGCTGTCGGGTATTCGAATTTCGCCGTGAATTAGTGACGAACGTGTTGGCCCATCCACATTGGTGCAGTGACTAGCAGATGCGTGCTTTATCAGGATGTCCTGCATGAATGTAAGCGTCGAAAAACATTGGAGGGGCTACGTAGTGTTCCATCCCTACGTCCTGCACTCACATTTCACATTTTCCATTTTCGCCCGCAAATATGCTCCATTACAACGGTTCGTTTCTGGCTCCATGTCGATCCCCAGCCCAAACTCCAAAAGCCCATTAGAGAAGCAGTGTTCTAGTTGGTTTTCCTAATGAAGGAGCGGGAACGCCGACGCCTGGTTTGATGTTCTGCGGCGTTCCCAGTATGGCCCGCTGGCTCCGAGTAGGAATCGCGTAACTCCCCTGAACTCAACTTGGGTGAGTTGAAATGTCCCAAAATCATCACCTCTTCGGTATGAGGGGAGCTTCACTCCACTCCTGAGAGCAATGAAAAGTCTGAGTCGACACGATCGTGACACTCCGGCTGCCACTCGGAGCACTTCCTGTTCACAGAGACAGTCAGCACGCGTCGTAAAACTGTGTTACAAATTTTTAGTCGCAAAATGACCAACACTGACCTGCGTTAAGGGAGAAATTAGTGCGGTCCAAGCGGCCACTTGTGCGGAATCTGGACCGCCGCGGTGTTGAGAAGGTCGTGATGACCGCTAAAGGGGCTGTATAATGATCATGACAACTACCTAACATTGCGACCAATAGTAATCAACGTCAGGACTAGTACTCCGTAGTACTCGTACCAGTATTACTCACCTCATAGCGTGGCATAGGCAGAACAAACAAAACTTGCAATTTGCAGGCCAAGAACAGCGGTCTCGACAAGTTGTGAGAAGTGGTGGCCGTAGAAGGATAGACCTGCATAAACAAGGAACTGGTATGAAAGACTTTAGTCACCGTAGCCGACCATATCCCGCTTTTGGATGACAGTGATATACCACACGACAGGCACAGTCCGGAAACCCCAGGAGGGACAATCGCGTTATTTTCCCGGATAGCCCTACCTTTGTCATAGATTTGACATGGATTTACACATGGGGGACAGGATAACTTCCCCTCGGAGTTGCTAACACTTTTCGGAGCCGTCAAAGGTTTCCTTTGACGCGATGGAGGGAAATGCACGGGAAAGGATATCTTTCCCGGTTGAACCACGGGAAAGTGGAGGGGAAGTGGCATTGAACGTTGCCTTTGCCAACTCTTTACATGGGTGGCGGGAAAGGTTGACTTTCTCTGTTTGTGATATGTTTGGTGAATTCCATACAAAGACTGCATATCTCACCATGCAGAAATTACTAAAAAGGTAGGGCCATCCGGGAAAATACCACGATTTCCCCCGGACTGATATCTGGTCGATGCCCGTCGTGTCATGTGGATCGACTGTCATCCAAAAACGGGATATGATCGGCTACGGAGACTAGGCATTATGGCAAGCCCGGTTGAATGCAAGTCCTCGCTACCCCAGGACGTCCGCCATTTAACCATCATGCATCGCCATACGCCTACCGTCGTATATCAAAGTATGGCGGATCATGTCTGTCCTGCGCGTTCGTAGTTCGAGGGAAACTTGAAGTGGTAAGACGAGGACGTGGTCATCCCGGCCACTGGCAGCTTGTCAACCCGGGTGGCCAAAGCTGATCATTGCGTAGTCAAATTGGAAGGCCCTGCAAACACTAAGGCCTTAGGCCTGAGGAGGTGAATTGAGCTCATGTAGTTGGATGGAAGAGAGTTGCGTGGAGACTCGTTCAGAGAGCCTCGCGCGTGCCGCGGCGGACCGCGGTCCGAAGGGCGCTAACATTAGGCGGCAATCGAACTTGGACGCGATCGGGCATTGTTCAACTTGCAAGTGATTCCCTTTGTCTGTGCCACCTCACGAAAGCCTTTCCCTTTGTTGAGGCAAAGCATTTTAGCTGGTCCACACATTGTAAGGCATGTTTTATCCTCTGTGGCCTTTCAGAATGTTTGACGATAATTCAGACTCTGGAACACTTAAAAAGTACCATACAGCCCCGTCTTCACCTCTTCGTACGGTATCGCACCAGGCCACGGAACACGCTCACACGAAAGTGGCCCCCACACCAAAAGTGAGTACTCCCAGACCGTCAAAATGGATCTTTGGCTGATTCGTTTCACCGCTACTTGTCTAGATCGTCGTTTAAGTGGCCGGCCAACCTAGGAAAGAGACTCGTCCAACACACAACCAATCCTGTCGCTCACATATCAGCAAGATCTATTCACTCCGGCGCAGGTGCACCAGTCATCGCTTCTCGAATGTGCCGCCATCATAATCCGAACGTGTACTGACTTGCCTCTTCCATTAGCGCCCTGGCCCACCATTGTTCGTTCTCAACCACGGCCACCTACATCTCGATCCTATAAAATGTCTATCTCCACTGGGTCTTTCACCTCCCACTTCTTCTGCTCTTGCAGCTCAGGTATGAGTGGCGTTAATGCTACCCCCTTGACTGTCAAGTCTAAACAACATCCCGTTGTGGTTGAAGAGACCAACAAGGGCGGCCAACACGAAGGATGGGCTCAAGAGATCGTCGACCGGATCCACGTCTCGAAGGACAGGACGGACGTGTACCTGCGCAAGTTTGTCCCATCGACGGCTCGCTGCCCGCTCACCGACGACTTCACGGGCCGCGACCTCTTCTCTGACTGGACGCCGACGGCGGGAAAGGAGAAGGAGTCCTATGACACGCTGGTATGTGGTTCACGTCCATCGCGCCGCAATAGATGTCCTGACCACGAGAAGGTCAAGGGCTTCACAGAGCTCGTGTCCACCTTCCCCGAAGACAAACGACCTGCGTTCTTCAAGGCGTACCGCGTCCAGCAACAGTTCCCGTTCTCGGCCTTCGCCAAGGACCACCACAAGTCCTACCCCGACATCGCGGTCTCGTTCCCCGGCGTCAAGGCCGACGCGCTCGGCGACAAGCCGAAGTGGTGCGACATCGCGCTGACGATGGAGGCGAAGGCGATGGAGGCGGACGACCCGTTCGACAAGGACGGGCTCGAGCACGTCAACAGGCAGATCCAGCTGGCGATCAACGCGCGGGGGCTCATGCACGCGCACGGGTTCCTCAGCGTGTTCATCCTGGGCGTGTACGGGCACAGGGTGCGGTTCGTGCGGTTCGACCACGCGTGCGCCGTCGTCTCGAAGAGCCTGTCGCTGAAGGACCGGGACCACGTGCGGCTCATCCAGCGGTTCTTCTGGCGGCTCGTCCACCCGTGCGATGGCGGCGTCATCGTCGGCGCCGACCCGACCGTCCGGAAGCTCACCGCCGAGGATCGCGACTGGGTCGCGCCGCGTCTGCGGGAGCTCGGGATCGACCTCAAGACCTTCGTCTGGGAGGAAGCACGCCGCGCTGAAGTACCTTGCACCCCCACTGGAGATCTTGAACTTGATCCTAGTCCCGGTGAGCCCAACGCGTTCATCCTGCTCAAGGCGCTCGGTGTCAATGGACGGCTGTTCTCGCGCTCGACGACTGCTTGGCTGGGGCTCCGTGACACTCGCCGCTGGACCGGCGACGGCCAGCTCCAAGCTGAGGACGACGGCTCTGAATCCGACTCTGACTCTGGGGATCCCGCTCCTCTGCAGCTCGCTGTCGTCAAGGAGGCGTGGCGCCAGCTCGTCCGCCAGCCCGAGAGCGACTTCTACGCGCGCCTGCGGGCGATCGACGAGGACAAGCGCGTCGGCCTGCCCGGCCTGCTGTGCGGCGGGGACATGGGTGAGTGGGAGGTGCGGCGATGGGAGGCCTCGCTCTACGACGACTCCACGGACGCGCCTCAACCTGCCACCAACAACAGGAACGGTGTCAACCACGGCTCGCGCCTCGCTGCTTCTAGGACGAGGGCTGTAGACTCGGAGCTGCCGCCTACAGCTAGTCCCACGCCGTTGCTGTCCTCGCTGGCCGTCGGCGAGGCTCCGTATCCGCGGCCGATGCACCAGACGTTCACTTGGCGGCAGCTCTTCGGGGACAAGTACTGGCACCGGGAGCGGAGCCACATGAGGCTCGTCTTGGACAAGGTCGGGAGGCCGTTGAACAGCTTCAAGACGACGAGGGAGCTCGCTGTCGCGATGCGGGATGCTATCAGAGGTGCGTTGGTAGTATTTCCTTTTCCTCGGTCTAGGCTGTCTACTCACTCCGGTTCTCGTACAATAGGACACAGAGCGGCGATGAGCGGAGCGGGGATCCTGCACCGTGATGTCAGCATAGGCAATATCCTCATCGTCGACGACGTGCTCAGCAAGACCAGCCGTGGCGGCTTCCTCCATGACTTCGACTTCTCGACCATGAGCTGTGCCGCTCCCGAAGGGGACTTGAGCTCGTTAGGTGCTGAAGCGCTCTCCGAGCTTCTCATCGGAGAAGACGTAGGGGGAGAACTGAAGGAGCGCACGGCAAGTCGCATTTTGAAGGTCGTCCCGTCCACCTACTGACGCACGTTATCATTGGAATGTAGGGCACGTACTATTTTATGGCGATCAATCTTCTATTCGCTCCCTCCTCGGGCATCGTTCATACGATCAGCCACGACCTCGAGTCCTTCTACTGGGTCCTTGTCTGGGTGGTCTTGCGCTACACGAGCTACACGCACCACTTCGGAGACAACACGTTCCTCACGGTCTTCCCCGCCGGCGACGACAGGCAGTGTGCCGGCGCGAAGACGGTGTGGGTGAAGCACGAGGCGAAGGGGCTCACGATCCCCGGCAACCAGCCGCTCACCGACCTCATGCTCGCGCTCTCCGCCGTCATGCGGAAGTGCTCCAACGACGACGCGCTCGACTACGACCTGGTCCTGCAGTGCTTCGACGACGCGCTCGCCCCGGACAAGAAGTGGCCCGAGAACGACAAGGCCGTCTCCCGCGCCCTCCCCGACCTCCGCACGAACAGCGTCATGCCCGCGAACAACCGCATGGGCTCGAAGAAGAAGCGTCATCACCGCGGCGGCTCGAAGCGCAAGGTTGCAGAGGGCGCGGAGCCCCCGCCCCTGCGCGAGGACGTCGAGGGCCCGGTGTACTACGACGACGACGCGGACCCGGTCGCCGTGCGCGAGGATGACACGGGGCCTGCTCCTCGCCCGACTTTGGTCCGCCAGGCGGATCAACTTGAAGACGAGGCTGCTCCTGCTGGTCGGCTACCATCGAAACGCCTCAAGACGAATTCCGGCAAGCGCAGCGCACGAGACCACCGTGGCGATGCGGCCGGCACATCGGGCGGCTCTCGCACAGCACCAGTGGAGGTGGGAAGCACTGATGTAGCTGGTCCGTCCACTGGCACTCGCTCGAGGACTAGGGCAAATAACGCATCGAGGGGGGCTGGGAGTGGACGTGCGACGGGGTCCCGACAAGCAAGTGGACGTGAGGGTGGATCAAGAGCAAAACGGAGTGCTCGTGGTGAGTCTGGAAGCAGAAAGCTTCGCGGATGAGGTTGTCGGGGGTGCTGGACTTTGTACTGTCAATTGAGCCGTCCCAAAAGACACTGAAGTTCTCGCTTCCGGGGGCTATCCCATTAGTCGGCGCCCACAGGCTCACTCTCTCGAGCGACGGACTCAGACTACATGCAAGCAGGAGCGCGACGTCCCCCAAGCTATCCCAATACCTGTCCAGCGCGTCGGCGAAATAGAGAGACCCGCCGGCTCCATATGCGCCGGACCTCTTCATGGGTGGCACCGTCGGTGGGCAAACAGCGTACGCAGGGAGGTGAGCGCGGCGAGTGGCTGGGCGAGGTCGAACTTATGGTGGGCTCCATAATGTTTGATGTCTCTACAGTCGTGTTCTACTCATCGCACTTTCGAAGAAGTTGAAGTTGGTCTGCCAAGGGGTGCCACTGCAAGGGACCCCACCCGACGCTTTGGATCGTGATCCTAATAAGTAGCATATACACGAGAGGAGCCGGAGAGGAAGGACTGGGGCAGCGACTGCGAGACGGCAACGAGCCCACAACCAGAACAGCTTATGCCCTATACCTACTTGCTCAGGGGCTTGAGCTCCCTCGGAAGACCTGTACAATACGTGCCGCGGATTCACTTCAGTCTCGTGACAAGGAAAAAAGAGCAAGGCGATGTGCGCACCGAACCAGTTCGACCTGCGCGGAACCAGGGCATACGATGCCCTCGTCACCCCCTCGGAGTTTTTCGACTCTGGGGGCTCAGGAATCTGGCTACAGAGGAGCATGGTGAAGTGGTCGGCGGAGATGTCGAGCGCCGACCTGAAGAAGGACACGGGCAGGAAACAGGTGGCCCCGAAGTCGAGAACGACGATCTTGCCGCCGGTGCTGTCCCTAGGCCTTATGAAGTTCTCGCGGTTCAGATCGGCCGGGCACAGACGCAGACCGTGGGCTTCGACCTCGGCGCTGAAGTCGACACCACCACCCGCTCGCCCGTATGCGCGCTGCAGGATCTGTGCTCAGAGCAGTGAGAATCGGGCAGTTCAAGTTATCACCCAAAGTGTAGGAGAGGGGGAATGACTCGGCGAGACGAATAGCAACACTTGCCCTGTTGACGTGCAGCTGCAGCCAGTCGACCGAAGGGTAGGCCACCGCCGATTCGCGGTCTTGGAAGAAAGGGTGGCGGATCAGGCCCCCGCCAATGGGGCCGGGCACTGAGTTCGGGGCTCTGATTCGGGTGAGGTACCGCACGGCGGCGGCGGCGTCGGCGACGTCCCTCTCCGACTCGTATGCAGGCGCAGCTCCATCGACGAACTCCATGACGATGAATCCCCGAAGGCCAAACTCGAAGGTGAGATAGACGTAGGGGACGCGCACAGGAGCAGTGGCGTCGCCGTTGACAAGTTGCGCGACGAAGTGCTGCGTGCGCCCCTCGGCCATGGTGACAGTCGGGCCGAACTTGAGCCAGGCGTAGGGTGCCCCGGACCCGTCGACGAGCAAGACACCGCGTATGTGTTCTCCGGGGTTAGCGGCCTGTGCGAGTCGGAGACGCTCCCTCCACTGCTGCAGGATTTCGTCGGCACTCGGGAAGTTGGGAGGCTTGTTGGGGGCGTCGATGTCGACTTTGATGGTGGGCATGGTGATCACTGAAGGGGGTAAAGGGCCGTGTTAGCTATAAACCAGGCTGGACAGTTCAACAACGAACAGAGCAGCGGCAGCGCTCGCACTTGACAACAACAATGACGATGAAGACAGGTTCGGAGAAAGGGGTGTATAGGCGTACGTGGGCTTGGCCGGTAGCACGAGCGAAACGACCTTGGGAGGGAGAGCAGAGACGTTAACGAGGGCAGAAATGCCTAGGACCCCTGACTCCTCTTCAAGTTGAGTGGCGGCCTGAAGAATGAACTCGAGAAGACAGTATACAATGACATCGTCATTCAGGTTTTCAAAGCAGACCATGGCGCCGAATTGCAGGCCCTCTAATCACTGGGATTAGTCGGTCCTCTTATGTCGGGACGAAGGTGGTCACGATGAAAGAGCTCTGACAGTGACAGAGTCAACTTGAAGTTGCCGCAAGGCCGGTTGATCCGGGCAATGTTCGGCCCGGCATGACGGGCGCTAACACAACTGAAGCTCAACTCCGCTTACTGACTGACAGATCTAGTAATAACCGTCTTGTCTTGTAGATTACACCCTCGCCGCTCGCAGATGAAGAAGTAATAGTGGGCTACACGTTTGACATCTCTACAGCGGTGTTTTACTCACCGCATTCTTTCTAAACAGCAGCTGAGACTCGCGGGCCCGTGCCCGGCGCCCTGTGTCGTCGAGGGACCCTACCGATGCTTTGGATCCTAATACACGCATTTGGATACGAGTTTTTTGTTTCTAGGATTGGCAACGGCAGAGGCACTCTATGCGCCTTATCGATTACAAGGAGCCGAAGACCCCTCCGGCGTCGTTCTCCTGACCATACCAGTTCGTAATTCTCGTTCTCCCACCCATATTCGTCGTCACGGTCCCGTTACGCGCCGCATATCAAGCAGTCAAAACCCTATATAAGCCCAGTCTTTCCACCTTGTTTCGTACTAAACCACCTCGTCATCGTTTCCTCTGTCCGGCCTTCATCCTCGATGTCCAACGACCCGACCACTCTAGAGACGAGTCCGCGCGAGCCTGTCGTGATCAGGCTCTCTCAACCATACAGCACCTGTGTGGGTTCTGCTGCTGACCGAGTACGTATCTCTATTCTTGCCTCGGTTTATCTGTCACCTTTGTAACGATGAGCCGCCAGTTGCTTTCAGACATGTTCCTGAGGGGCTTGGTGGACATATCCACCATCTCTGACGACGATGCCACTTCCTCGACCTGCTCGGACAGTAAAGAGTCTGGAACGGGAATCGACATCCAAGCCGCGGAGAATGAAGTCGGATTGCACTCGCAACGCAAGCGGATAACACTGACGGAGGACGACGCCAAGCGGGTGGGTGAGCAGCGGTTCCGTGTGTTTGTGGTGCGTTCTCATATTTCTATGCTACGAAAATCGGGTAACGTCTTTATTGAATTTGTCTAGGAAATTTCCAGTCAGCACGTCGCCGATATCGGAAATCTCAGAAAATACTACAGCGAGTACATCCGTGGGGCAGGATACCTGTTAGACCTCGACAACGGTGCGTTCACGCTGTATCGAATCAGTACGGAAAAGGTCCAGCTCTCTGAGGCATTGTTGCGCGACAATTACAGGCTCCAACACTACGTTCGCGTCTCTTATAGAATATCGTAAAAAGAGCGGGTTTGCCGATGCGTCGCAGTTGGTTTTTAGGTTACAATTGTCGAGAGCTACGTTTCAACAACCCTCCGCCCACTGACAGCGGCCCTCCGTGTTCCGTCCATGGGCCGCTGTCAATAGCGAGGGACGAACGCGCCAAGATATTTGACCACGCCTATGTCCATCGGGACAGTTTTTTCGATCCTGAAGATCCTACTACTCGAGGCTTGGTGAAGTTTGGCGACGAGTCCGGCGCAGGTACGTGTCCGCGATTTGAGCTTTGAGCTACAGGGTAAGTACTAACTGTTCGTTCTTTTAGCTGTGTTAATGCACGACCAAGAGTTGAGGCTGTCGATCCCGTGTTTCGACCGGGTGGAGAACAGATGGAATTGTGGGAGGTTGTTGCTGGATTATAAGCCCGGCGTAGCGTGCGCGGCGACGAAGGGTATCTATTCCAGGCGCGTGTCCGGTGTTCTGGCTTTGGGTCCCATGCGGTAAGTGCTCCTGCCAGTGCCCGCCTCGCAGCGTGGTATTCAAGGGTCAGAGCGGTGCTTATTCGGCTCGGATCAGTCACCAGTCGGCATTCGATAATGCGGTCGACCGTCACTCGGAAGTGCCAGTACGTATTCCGGTCGTATTCAAGTTCACTGCTGAATAAACTCGAATTAAACCGATGATCGTCAGTCTTTCCTTGAAGCTTTGAAACCATGCCTCCCTCCTCTACCTGTAAGTATTCATGTTCATTACCAGCCTGGGTTTGCTGAGTCCGAGTATAAATCGACGCTGAAGCTAATGACACACAACAGGAGGGCGGCACCGTTGTCTACCTCGCCATCCGACCGATGGCACTTTACAAGAACACTGAGACTGGTTATCGCCTGTACGTGAAGGCCGGATGTCTCTTATAACAGTGTTTGGGCTAACAGAGCCTCACAGGCTTGAACGCAACGCCGAGCACTGGATGGCCCTTAACGGGTGGCCATGCGAGCTTCAAGCAGACTGGAGTCCGCCTATCTACCTTGTTCCGGAGGCACTGGGCGGTGAACGACACTGGAAGGTCCGCCTCCTGTCGATGACCTTCCAGCACTACGACGTAGACACACAGAAGTGTCGTGATTTGGACGACTTGGACGCCAGGACCATCACGTTCGGTGACGGTGGTCTTGTCGTACACCTAGACTGCGGTGAGCCTTATTCCGACTCAGTGCCCACTGCCAGTGATGGATCGCGTAACGTCTAACTGCCCGGGGACTCGAAATTGCGCAGGTACCAGTGTCAGTTTCGTGCCCCCAGCCCTAGTCCGCCACATCCGCACGAAGCTGTGGCCAACAGCCAAGAACAAGGAGATCGACGCAACGCAACAAGATTCCCCATGCGATCTCCACTCCGACTCGAAGCCACAGTTAGCGTTCTACGTGCCGGATAACGAGTGCATGAGCATCTCGTATACGTTCGCGGACGGCCGCGGGGGCAAGGTCCAGGCAACCGGGCCCTCGTCCCATTTCTTCGGCGAGCCGAACCCCTTTCGTGCTAACCGTTCCCGCACGAAGGACGGGGAGGGCATGGTGTTTGTCGGGCCCCCGGAAGTTATCGGCGCTGGGGACTCGGAAGCGATCTTCGGACTGGTGAGTCTAGCGATTCGATCGGATTTATATTGTGGAGTTAAAGGCTGAGATCGAGTCGATGCGCTGCTTCTAGAACTTCTTCCAATCGATGTACGTCGCGCTCCATAACCCTGACGATGGGGCTGCGTACGTGAGGCTGGCTCCGCAGTGGGATGCACAGCGGCATCTGTTCTCGCCTGTGAAACCACAGTCTGATGATGATGGTCCCTGGTAGCGACTTAATATGCTGTTTCGTACTCTACGGTTCTATGTCTTTGCCATTAGAATGAACGCCAGTTACATGGTTGCCAGTTGCACCCCACTCGCTGTGCTTCAAGACTGTGTAGACACAGTAACAATTCAATGCGATATCCCGCGTGAGGTGATACAGCACAGTTGAGTCTCTGTTGCGGAAGTAACAGCATATACACGAGAGGAGAGGAAGGACCGGAGCAGCGACTGCGAGACGACAACGAACCCACAATTATACGCCACACCTGCTTGCTCAGGGGCTTGTACCACCATGCGCCCATCCTACACGCTTCGGAGATGCTCGAGATCCTCAGGCGATTATCCACGCCTCTTCTTCTTGAGTATCTCCAGCTCGAGTATTGCGCCGACGACGCCGACAACGACCTCGTACGCTGCATTCCTGAACAGCTTCCAAACCTGTCCCTGGAAGTCCACCGTTTCCTGGCTTCGCGTGATGAGCCTGTTCCTGTGGTGTATTGATTCTATTGACGATAGTACAGATCCGCAGTGCACGAAACAGCATTCCAAGTCGCTACCAGGGACCATAGTCGGACTGTGTAATAAAGTCGACGGCCTGGGCATTCCGCCCGTCCTGTATCTATATATGACCGTGACGTCGTTCCGACGTTACTACCATAGTACCTTAGATAGCGGAAGGAGAACACGACGTTAATCCCGATCTATGAGGTCTACAAACCAATCCGGGCTAAAATACTATGGACAACGTCAGATAGGTGGAGGTTACCGGACCGGGCTGCGAGGAGCTTACCTCCTTTGAACATGCAGCGTCGTGGCAGACGCCCAACACATTCCCCGTATCCGAGTCGTCCGCACGGAGGATGCGGTAGGCCTGCCATGACGCGTCCTGTTCGTCCCGCCGCACAAGTCGCAGGAGCCGAACGGACTTGCTTAGCAATGGGGCCAAGAGGTCCGCTTGTGCATGGAGCATGCTGTCAGATGCCTCCCTCTGTGCCCAACTCATCACCGGCACGAAGCCGCCCATCCGCATTGATTCAATGGTAGGTTCCGGGTGATCGAAGGAGTCGAGATGGAGGGAGAGCGTGTGCAAACGACTCAAGGGTCGCAGCTCTCCCCCGATAGTAGCCTAGAAAGGAAGGAAATGGAACAGAGCGGGGTCAGAAGAGGCCCCTCCAACTTGGGACGGATAATTTGTCTTACCACAGGGATGTCGTCGACTCCTGCCGGCCGGAATCGATGCAGCTCCAGAGTAAGCAGTTGGGGAAACGCCGGATAGAGGTGCTCGAGGAGCGAGACCTCAGCATTGTCAGCACGGTATTCGCACTGGAGGTGGTCTAGATGGGGCAGCGAGCACTGGGACAGAACCTGGAGCATTCCGGAAGCATGGATGATCGGCGAGTGCCAGTCAGGACAGCTCACCCATTCGTGCATGCAATGATGTGGGCAGCATCGCAGCGACAGCCGACGCAGGCACGCGGGGAGAGCGCCATACAGCTGGTCATCCGGAGTCGGAAACGACAGGACCAGCTCCTCCAGTTCGGGCCACGGAAACGGCAACGAGTTGTCCACGCCTCGCGGCCAGATCGGTTTCGGAAGGATACCGTGGGGTAGAGCGAACATGAGACGGAGGACGCGCAGCTTCGGCATGCCGGAAAGGAGAGTAATGAATGGGCTGCGGAGGCCCTCTGGAAGTTGTCCCTGGAGTACGAGCTCGCGCATGCGAGGCCAGGGAGGCTCCACAGATAGCGCGTTAATAGGCGCAGACATGCTGGGGAGATGGAGGATTTCAAGGCTATTGTGCAGCTGCCCGAGTACGTCTGCAAGTGCATCCCGCTCTGGAGGGAAGTAATGCGGCACTTGAGGAAGATGGAATGCCGACTGTATGTATCGGAAAGATGTGAGGGGCGCGAGAGCGAACACATTTGCGTCAGAGGCGAGGCGAGGCCGGGGGCTGAAGTTGAAACGCCGGAGGGTGAAGGTTTGGAGCCGTGGAACAGATAGGATGGAGATCAACGTTTCCCACCTCAGGCCGTGGATCTCTTTGCAAAGGAAGGAGACGGAGATGGAGCGCAGACGAGGCATAGCAGACAAGACACCTTTCAAGACCTGTCCGTCCATGACGCCACAAAGAAGACGATCATCGGTGTAGTAGAGTGGGCGACGAGTATTTGTCATGCTGCCAAGATCTGGACAATCATCCATGATCGAAAGGGATCTGTTGTAAAACATGAGCATGTCGGCGATGAAATAGAGCTTCGCGGCACACTTACTCACAGTATGACCCGAGGTGGGGCGGAAGAAAGCGGTCGGGTACGAGAGGTCTGTTTACATTGATGATACAACGCTTGAATAGTATTGGGGAGCATGCTTCTCTAAGGGCCTTGCACGAAACGGACAACGCGCGTAGCTTTCGATTAGATCGCAATAGCTCGAAAATCTGGATCAGTACATCGTCGTTCAATCCATACAAGAACCTGTGAAACATCAGCCAAGTCTATCAAGCCGAGTTGTTCTAAATCGGACTCACAACTGCTGGTGGTTGGCCATGAGAAGATGCAGTCTTCCCGGAGCGTTGCCGTGCAAGAGTTAGGTTGGCCTGGAGGCATCCGGAGCATGAAGTTAGGAGCGGCGCTTGTCAAGGACAGGTAAACATTTGAGCTCAGAAGGTGTGATTTTAGACGGCACTTGAAATGGGGTATGGGGCGCTCGCAGGGCGCTGGCGCAGACTCGAACTACTTACCACCCAACCTCGACAACAGTCTCCATGCCGAGTGTCAATCAAGATCTGTGCGTCCTACATCATTTATAAACTACCAGAGGTTGACCAGAGGATACCCTAATACCATTCTTAGGCCAACTCTATACGGATCCCGGGCATACATTCTGTGAGTCCTGAAGCCTCCGCCTGCTGCGTCGGCCGGAGAACGGGTACGTGTTTGCGATTCTATGTGTTTAACCTGTATCTGATCAACGTCCCTGTGCCGACATCAGTCTGCATGGGACATGTCCCGATGGTCGGCCCGGCCATACAGGTGGCCATACCCGTCGACTCGTTGGACTTCTTACGACGGCATCTCTTGGGATTCGGACTATTCTCCCCAGTCAATTTCCCTTTACAGGTCATCATTGCGGTCGATAATGGATTCCGAGTCGCGGGAATTCAAGACGTCTCCTCTCACTCCTACTCGTGAGGATGTTCGTCTTTTATTCCTACACCCGCCAAACCATTCTGACTCGGTGTTCTCCCCCAGTTCGTGCTGGATAACAACCGAGGTCAACACGCCGAGCTGGAGGTCCGCGAAGAGTCTGACCAGGATCAAATGCTCCACCCAAGGCGTGGCGTGAACTCCCTAGACAGCCGTGCTAGTGGAACGGTAGACCACCTTTGGATGAGAGCGATTGGATGGCGGCTGTCTGATATGAGGGGTAAGGCAGCTGTATTTATGCGTAGGATATCTGAGATGTTGATTGACCGGACTACACAGGCATGGGATACCTTGCAAAAATGGTATGCAGTCAATGTCCTTGGGACACTGCTCGTGCTTAGTACTGCCGTCTATAGGGCATAGCCGCAGAGGACTTCGACCTCAAAAATGCTGATACGAAGGGTCTCAAATTCGTCGAGCTTCTCCCAGACACTTGTATGTCGGCCCCTTATCATATATTCGCCAACCTGCTTTGCTGATCGCTTTACTATGCTCTAGGCTCTCACCTTGCGTACGTAATATCTTTCTGTAAGAGATTCTCCACTGACAGCAACCTCTTTAGATGGAGCCTTGGGGCCAATTCCTGCAAAATCGCCTACTATGACGAGCGCACGCTGCCCGAAATAGAGCTCAACGACGCTCCTCCTGTCCACTCCACCGAAGCGAAACGTACTCGGATCAAACTGACAGAGTGGACGGACGGTGATATCGAAAAATTTGGGTGGCGAACCTTGCTACGCTACGATCTAGACTTCAGGACCTACGACCAATGGCAGGGTATCCAACCCGAGTTTGAACTGCGTTATCGAGACGAATGTCAAGGCTGTGAGTGCCCGCATATATTTTCAGATGTATCCCCTAGTAACACATGGGCTTAATGGTTCCAGATATGGTCGGAAGGGATAGAACAATAACTGCTTACTCCTACGATCCCGATAGCGACTCTGTTGACGAGGCAACCCTCAAGATGCGGTGGCCCATTGCATACGCAGTGAACCTGAAACTTCGGCGATCTGACTCAGACGGAATCCTGGGCTTAAGTTTGTATGAGTGAGTAGTCTCATCGTAGAAACATGCGGGATGATCGCGTGCTAATGGATAGAGCAAACAGACCTCATAATGACGGAGGAGTACAGCGCGGGCCTTATCTTGGGAACGTATATTGTTGCCCCCCGCCCCCTGACGTGTATTCTAGTAAGGTTCTTACTGACAGATTGCATTTGCGGCAGAGCTTCTTGAACGGGCTCCAGGATACACTACCTATTCCTCGGAACGTGTGTAGAGCGAACCATTAATTCGGACGTAAGATAACTCGTCTTTTCGTAGGACTCATTCACCATGTACTCCACGGTGCGACCTCACCCAAGCTACTCCCTCGGGAAGCGCGTGTGAGTTTCATATAAACTTACTCTCTCACATATTGAACACGAATATGTCAGTCAGTCCTGGGTGGCGTTCAGCGGATGGCCATCCTCCGAGAAGCCTGCGTTTTCTAGGAATATTCCCGTGCATCCTAACTCATGCAAACACCACTGCTGCCAGTGGTCCGTGACGCTTTTGAGTATCGAATTTCTGAGGTGCGATGAAGATACACATACCAATAACATTCTGCACCGTGAAGAATATCAGCATGGCCTCGAACTTCTAGTCGACTCTGGTTTGTCACGTTTGCTCGTCTATATCGTTTAGTCCTCGACTCTCACCGTATCTTCCCCATTGGCAGGCTCGAGCACTTCTGAGTTGCCTTACCAGACTATCAACGCCGTTCACACCTCCGTATTTCACAATGCCAATCCGTTGCCACCCACCTCAAGCGATCACAGACCCACCTATGATGTTCCAGAGGATTTCCCGATGGATCTCCACAGAGTGCGCCTCGTGTTCCAGGGAGAGCGTGGGCAGGAGGACGTGGCCGTCTTCGCCCCATTCAAACACTTTGTGTGCACACGAGACCTCGGGATGTGGCCGCATAACGTCGAAGCTTGCCCTTGGCGAGGTATTATCTTCGCTGCGCACAGGGACACCCCGTTTGGGGTCCTGGGACTGGTAAGTCTACGATGGCCATTCCTCAGGCTCTGAAATTGCGCGTCGTGGCTTACCCATGATCGATTCACACACAGAACTTCTTCCAGACCATGTTCCTCTCCTTCCACATCGGCAAGGGGTCCGATGAGCCGAACCACTATCTCCGGATGTCCCCTCAGGAGGAAGAAGTGGAGATGTATCAAGTGCACTATCCGCGGTCCTGGGACTCGGACTGAGATGGTTATGCTTACTTTGATGGGTTCAACGTTGTCGCTGGGAGAACGCGAAGCGATCGAGGGGCACATGTACAAGTGTCCGTTGAACAGTAGCGCGAGGGCACTATAGCGACGAGCTGTGCAGACCAGACTCATGGTCGAGGGTGACACATGGTCGGGCATGGTGTACGGAGTCAAATATATATCGATATTATGCGCTGAATCCCAGTTGCGGACCCTACTACTCTATCGAAGGGCAATGCAACACTGGGTGGAACTAGAAAGAGAAAGCGGCGATAGTCGACGTTTCCCGGAGACGGTGCGCTACGTGACGACATCCACGATGGCCAATACGAAGTTATGAACGGCGGTAGTAGAACACATACTCGGGTCCGCCGATGGTCTTTGAGCAGTGCGCCGCATCCAAATGCGCCTAACGCCGCCGCGAATGTCGACGAAATTCGCTGCACCGTAAACACAGGTCGTCCTGTGGCCGAGCCCAGCTCAAGCGTAGGGAGGAGGTGGGGGAGGCGGCGGCGGGGCCCAGTAAGGGGCAGCGGGTCGGACGGGACGGAAGCGGTGGCGAAAGACAACTCGGCGGAGGAGGGGGGGGCAAGTCGATGGAGACGTGGTGGTGGTGATGGAAGTGGTGTTCGTGCGGGGCTTGCTCAACTTCGGGGGAGGGGGAGGGTGGTGAGGGGGCCGGGGGACAGCTGGGGACGGGCTCGCCAGCTGAGTGGCCTTGGCATCGATGCTCGGCACCGCGGAAGTCGCAGGTGATTAGCGGATGTACGCTTCACCAAGGTATCCGTACTCGTATTAGTCCTACTCACCTCATAGCACATAGGCAGAACAAACTTGCATTTTGCAGGCGAAGGAAAATGCGGTCCCGACTAGTACTTGTGAGAAACGGTGACGTGGCCGTAGGCTTACTTGCCGGCCTTGCTGTTCTACAAGGTATACGTACTCAAGAACATTGTATGAAGTTCTTACCTACTCAGATGGATAGATCTGCAGAAACAAGGAACTGGTATGAAAGGCTCTAGCGTACATGGAGTGTGAAGTTGAGGTGTGGTAGACCGGGTCATACCGGGCACTTCACACCTTTCGCTGGCCGGAATTGGCGCCTATGACCTTCACCCGAACATCCATCTCTATCCATCTCCTCCTCAAGCCCAGTGAGAACCGCTTCCATTTTGTACCTTTGTAATCTTTTTTGGTCGAATATATTTGCACGAATTGAATGTATCTGGTAGAAATCGGCAGGAATAGTCAAATATGAAGACAAAAGGCCAGTTGTCCCCTTTCATATTTTTCCATACAATGATCCCTTTTTAAATTGAGATTGGTCGTTATTCCTCTGGCTCCGCTCTCCAAAAAGATAGTAAACCCTAGATAATTGACTTGAATGCCCACTCGTCCCGTTCATTCAGGTGGTTATTCGGTACAATACCAGCTTCCATTCACGCAGACAAAAATAGATACAAAGCGAGACCGCGCCGAATCCCGCGTCCCCGCGTCCCCGCGTCCCCGCGCCCCCGCGCCCCCCGCGCCCCCCGCGCTCGCCGTCGACGCTCGCGCATCCCTCCACTCCGGCGCATATACCCCATGCGCACCGGTCTGCGTGGCGCGCCCGTTATCGCGCGGGGTCGAATACTATGAAAAATGATCATTAGCTTACAAAGTAGAGTGCGACTGCACATTGCGCGCGCTCACCTCCTCAGCGCTGGTGGGCGCGCTGTTGTATATGGTATTGTACTTACCAGGATGGACTAATGACGTACCTTAACCTCATCCGGAGGTCCGCGCGCCGCATAGTCCCGGTGGTAGGAGAATATGAGGGGAGGGTGCGCTAGTAGGGAGGCGAAGTGGTGGGGGGAAGCAAGAAGTTGCGAGGGCGAAAGGCAATGGTGCCCGCCTTATATATGTTGGGGACACCTATGGCGCCACGCGTATGGTATGTTGGGGGCGGGATCGGAGTGCAGTCGAAAATAGGAATGGAGTGCTGGTGCAGATGAAGAGGCCGATAGACGAACAACGTACGAACATATTCAAGTTGCAATGGTTGGTAACTTTTTTGACATAGCACACATAGAACGACCGGCATAGTTGTACAAACTTCTCATAAAAGTCACTCGAACTTACAACGTTATGTATGTAGCTTCGAACCGAAAACAGGCCCACTAAGCGCCGATCAATGGGCGCAAAAGATCCCAGTTGCCCAAATTGTCTCCAAATCACTCCGAATGGGAAGGGTTCTGACTGGGCCTCAAGCCTCATTCCCCAACGTACTTATGGCTCATAGTCTTGCATATCTCAGAAGGGCGTACAGTCCAAATTCAAGTGATTCTGGTTAATGTAAGTTGAATGACCTCATAGATTCCCCGGTGACCACTAATACTAGCAGGTCGATGTCGACGTCAGAGTTGATATTCATGGTTGTCGATGGCAAAACTTCACGTACATGTAGGATATAACGACCACAGTTGCGCCAGCTTCACGGCCTGTGGAGAAAGAGATTCAATTTGAAGCCCACTTCGTCTGTACCAGACAGCCGCAACAGCACAGATACGTTCAACTTATGTACCCAGCTCGCAACCTTCTGGCAAGGGTACGACCGCTCCGGCAGATCCATGTCTATCCATCGGAGTCATATTGTCTAGTACTTAGGAGGGAACAATAGATCCTCTAATAAAGGCGCGTGGTGATCTCATTGTTAGCGCCTGTTCTCGTGTCCACAGTTGGATTTCAACATCAACCACCATCCCCGACATCAGCAAAAGTGACATCGCCTGGGGCGACCCTGAGCTTCCCTGTCGTCCTGGGGAAGCGTCTCAGGACGTACAAGGCTCTCAGGAAGGAGCTTCCTGAGAGCCTTTGGCTTCTGAAGGGTCCTGAGGCGACTTCCCCAGGCACTCAGGAGCGTCCAGGAAGGTGCACTTTTGCTGATGGAACCCCCGAGTTCTCTCGAAAGCCGTGGAGAATGACTCTCAGCACAAACGATATCAGCAGCGTCTGCTTCTGCCCCTGCAGCTCCGGTATGAGCAGTTTACGTATGACTTACTGAGACTAGAGGACCACTAACGCAATTGCTGTAGAGGACATCCGACAGGAAAGCACTCTCGAAGGCTGGAGGAAGGAGCTTCACCGTCGGATAATACCTTCGGAGGATAGTCGTGTGGATTTTCTGCACAAGTACGTCCCTTCCCGAACCCCATGCCCGCCTCCTGGAGACGTCACGGACGCGTTCGCCAAGTTCGCCCAGTGGGTGCCGCAAGAGGAGAATAGCCATCAACTGCTAGTATGTCCTCTCTTGCTCTTTTCTCGAATTTTGCCTTATTTTCCTTAGATCGAAGGCCTAGCTGCCCTCGTCTCCTCCTTCCCTGCGGACAAACGCCCCTCCTTCCTGGATTGCCTCAAGTACGCCCAGCGATTTCCGTTTTCCACGTTCGAAAATAAACACCGTTCTGTGTATCTCGACATTGCAGTGTCTTTCCCTGGGCAAGCGTTTGCCGAGGATGAATATCCGAACTGGTTCAGCTTCTCGTCGGTCATGAAGTCCAAGCCGGAAGGCAAGGAAGATCCGTTCAAGAAGCGTCGCCACAAGCCCTGTAAGGCCCTCATCCAGCTCGCGGTCCTCACACACAACCTCATGCACGCTCACGGCCTGACCTGTGCCTTCATCTTCGGTATCTACGGCGATACCATTCGGATCTGTCGTTTCGACCACTCCGGGGCTGTTGTCTGTCAGCCGCTCAGCCTCAAGAACGTCGCAGACTTGAAAATCCTCCAGCAGTTCTTCTGGAACTTCGTCCACCCGACCGAAGAAGGGCCGTTCGTCGGATGGGATCCGACAGTGCGACGACTGAACGCCGACGAGGAGGAGTGGTTATTGGCTCGGCTTGAGCGTGCAAACGTCGACACGCAGCAGCTCATCCTCTCGGAGGCTCGATTTGTGCAAGTGTTCGACGGCGAGCCCGAGAGCGACGGAGGTCGCGAACCGCAGACTTACATCACCTTCAACCTGCTCGACGCCAGCACCCGCCTCTTCTCCCGCGCCACCACTGTGTGGCGCGCCATTCGCGATACTCGGCGTCGCGTCGACGGCCGGCTCGTCGACCCTCCCTCATTTGCCGATGATCTCAAAGTGCGCATCATCAAAGAAGCTTGGCGTCCGCTCCTCCGACGATCCGAGAAGGACTTCTACGACCGCCTCGACAGCGCCATCCCTCCGCATCAACGCGTCGGACTTCCGAGCTTAGTCTGCGGGAGCGATATGGGCGAGCGGGAGGTCCGTCTGTGGGAGTCTGCGCTTTACGGTGCGTTCGAACCTATCGCGCCCGACGGTGCTCACCATAAGTCTCGTCTGTCCGCCCCGGCTTCGCAAAAGCCATTGTCGTCGGCGCCTCTTCCCCCGTCGCTTTCCGGGCCCGGTGGTCAGTCAGACCTCCCAATACACCGTCCACTGCAGCAGACGTTTACGTGGAGACAAGCGCGGGGCGCTAAGTACTGGTATCGAGAACGAAGCCATGTACGGTTGGTCGTGGGTGAAGTCGGGCGGCCGGTGACGCGATTCCGGAGCACCAAGGAGCTTGTGAGGGCGTTTCCGAGGGACGCTATCATCGGTGCGCTGTCATTCATCCTTGTTGTTGTAAATTCGACTGATGGGCCTTGGCCTTCGTGCAGGTCACCGCAACGCGATGGCCAAGGGCGGGATCCTTCATCGCGATATCAGCGTCGGCAACATCCTGATCGTCGACGACCCTGCGCTGCAGGATCAGTTCTGCGGCTTCATCCACGACTTCGACTACTCGTCCATGACTGGCGAGGTTCCTCAAAACGACATTCTCTCCTTACCCGCGGAGGCAGTCGACGAACTGCTTCTCGCTGACGATATCTACGGCTTTCTCATACAGAGAACGGTAAGCACTTTCCCCTACATCCACTTACGTTTCCGGATGCTGACAGCTGCCGGCGCGCGATAACAGGGAACCTGGAACTACATGGCGACGGAGCTTATCCCCGCCTGCTCGGTTCGCGTAGTCCACGCGATCCGCCACGACCTCGAGTCCTTCTACTGGACGCTCCTCTGGGTCGTCCTTCGCCACACCAGCACCAGGCAGACTGTGACGAGCCGCAAGCCGAAAACCAGGCAACAGGTGTGCGCCGACGTATTCACGAAGGACAGCCCTCAACTCGCGGCCGGGTCGAAGCTCATCTGGCTCGGATACTCTGCCAAGAACCTCGAGATCGCGCGCAACCGCCCTCTCACCGCCCTGATGAAGGCGTTCGCGTTGCTTGTCAATGACGGGCCGGGGGTCCCTGGGATGAATTTGGATTATGATAATGTCTTGGGGCTCTTTGATGCGGCTCTCGCGGCTGAGTCGTGGCCGGAGGTCGGCGACGGCCCTCTCGAGTACGTCTCGGAGTCGAGCGAAGAGTTGTCCTCAGATAGGCCCCACCGGCACCGGCGCAAACGCGCGCGCGCTCGCGCCAGCAAGAGGAAAGGGAAGGGGCGCAAGACCACCGCGGATCCTGAGTGGTCCTCTTCTGTCTTGGACGGCGACAGTGACGATGAGGAGCCATGGGAGTCGGACGACGACGACGCACCGCGCCTGGCTATCAACGGCGCAGACGACGAGGACTGTGACGAGGATGACCAGGACTGTGACAAGGACGACGAGGTCCACTGCGACCAGGACTCGGTCGACTTTGGGTGCGAGTTTCCTCCTACTGCCGCGCTGTCCTATTCGGACCGGGAAGATTAGGAAGACGCGGCGGATGTGAGCGTGATACTCGGATACGATGCCGACATGGAGGGGGACACCGACGACGCAGACCCTCCTCCCATCGCAGATGCCAGTGTAAGCGAAGTAGCAGAACCCTAGACTAATCCATAGTTTGGTCCACACTAGGCCCAGCGGTGCGGCGACGTACCGAACATTGTCGCAAATCGGGGTACTGTATCAGTGTTCAACCGAAATCGAGTAGCAACTGAATTTGGATGTGGCATAGATTATCTGAATGTACGATATACCGACCGGAGTTTTCATTGCCATTGTTCTCAACCTCTGTGGTAGTGCAACGTCGTGCCTCATTCCGGCGCTTATTCACACTATTGTTCGACTGCAACCACCATCCCGAACCTCCGAGCTCCGAACGGTGGAGGCCGAAAATGTCTCTCTCCACAGGTGCAATCAGTAGCGACTTGTTCTGCCCCTCACGCTGCTGTTCAGGTATGAATGATGTACGTACACTTCACCGTTGGGATTACTATCAGATCCGCTTAGTAACCATCCTGCAATTTTTCAGAAGATGCGCCAGCGTGGTGCGCTTCGAGGTTGGATGCATGAACTGCACGACAAGTTCACTGTTTCTGCCGACAGTTGCACAGAGTTTATGAGGAAGTACGTTCCCTCGAGCGTCCCGTACAAGCCCATAGAAAACATCCAAGGAGCATTTGCCTCATGGACACCGGGGAAGGGTCGGGAGGTGGACCATCCACAACTGGTATGTTAGTGTTCGACTTCGTGTAATAACGAGAAATCCGAGCTTATATGGTTCTAGATATCCGGATTCTCTGCTCTTGTCGCCTCCTTTCCAGCACAAAAACAGCTATCCTTCATAGATACCCACGAAGATGCTCAGCGCTTTCCCTTCGAGGCGTTCGCGCACAAGCACCACGACGTGTTCGCCGACCTCGTGATATCGTTCCCTGGTCAGCGTCTGGCTGAAAGTGCGCATCCCAAACTTTCCGACATCGCAATGATCCTCATGGTGAAGGCCGAACGTGAAGACGATCCTTTCAAGTCGGACCGTCTGAAGCGTTGCAAGACTATCGTCCAGCTGGCTGCCCACGCCCGGAACCTCATGCACGCCCACGGTTTAACTTCTGCGTTCGTCCTAGGCATCTATGGCGACCTTCTCCGTATTTGTCGGTGCGACCACTCTGGCGTCGTCGTGTCTCAACCCATCAACCTCACAGACGCCGACGGGCTGGAGATCATGCAGGAGTTCTTCTGGCGTTTTGTCCACCCCGCAGAAGATGTGCCGTTCGTGGGATGGGATCCCACCGTTCGCAAGCTGACATCTGCAGACCAAGAGTGGTTGAAGGCCCGTCTGGACCTTGCCAACTTCGATACCAAGGGCGCTCTTCCGTTTACTGAGGCTCGCCGTGCTGAGATCTTTGACGACGGCAGTGGCGGCGTCGCTGTAGATCCCCGGGCATATATCCTCTTCAAGGCAATCAACGTCAATGGTCGCCTCTTCTCTCGCGGAACCACCGTCTGGCTCGGCATCTGCGACACTCGAATCTCTCTTGACGGTTGTGTCGTCGATCCGCCCGGCAATGTCAGCCCTGAGGATCTCAAGGTGCGGGTCATCAAGGACACGTGGCGCGAGCTGGGTCGCCGTCCGGAGACCGAGTTCTACCGCCGACTCTCAACAGTACCACATAGCGAACGTGTCGGCCTTCCAAGTCTCATTTGTGGAGGCGACTTGGGGGAGAAGGAGGTTCGGGACTGGGAGACCGCGCTCTACGGTGCCCCGAGTCCTGCGCCGCTCAACGCTGATCATCATCAATCCCGTCTGGCTCGTCCAGCCTCGCTACCTGACTCCTCATATTCACCCCCGACGTCCTTATCTATTTCTACAAGCTCTCGCGAGTTACCTGCCCATCACCCGATACAGCAGACATTCACTTGGCGGCAAGTACGCGGCCCGGAGTACTGGCATCGAGAGCGGAGCCACATGCGCTTCGTGGTAGGCGAGGTCGGGCGTCCTATTACCCAGTTCAAGAGTACAAGGGAGCTTGCAACCGCGTTCCGAGACGCAATAATAGGCGAGTTTGGGTCCAACCACGATGCTGTCTTCCTGGTGGTAACCCCTGATTCTGACTTTCAGGACATCGCGATGCGGTGCTTAGAGGCGGGATCCTTCACCGCGATATCAGTGTGGGCAATATCCTCATCGTCGACGACCCCGACGGACAAGAGCAGTTCTGCGGCTTCATCCATGACTTCGACCACTCGTATATGACCCGCGGTGTACCACAAGGCGACATGTCCTCTTTGTCTGCCACAGCTCTCACTGAATTCCTCACGGCAGATGACGTTGCCGGACAACTCAAGGAGAGAACGGTGTGTAGTATCGCGCCCGTCTGAATCCGTCGTACCCATGACACTCACAGCTACCACAGGGGACGTTTCTGTTTATGTCCCACGAACTTCTTGACTTGGACGAGCCCGTCGTCCATGACGTCCGCCACGACCTCCACTCCTTCTACTGGGTCCTCCTCTGGGTCGTGCTGCGCCACACCAAGCACAACATGCCCGGCGGCATCCGAGTCAGGGGCATGGGCACCCCCGACGCCTGCACGAGGGTGTTCAAGCAGAGCGACAGTTCGGACGCCGCAAACGCCAAGCTGTCCTGGCTCTTCACGAGCAAGAGCCCCGTCATCACCGGCAACGACCCTCTGACCATGCTGATGAAGGAGTTCGGCGCGCTTGTTCGCAAGAGCGTGTCCGAGTCCGAGTCCCCGTCGCCGACGACGACCCTCGACTACGATGCAGTGCTGGACGTGTTCGGCCGCGCGCTCGCGCGTCAGGACTGGCCGACGTCAGAGGACTCTCCGGTCCCCTACGTACCGCCAACGTGGCATCCCATCAAAGGTTGGGTGTTCGAAGACGCCCCTCCGAAACCACACGCGCGCGTACACCGTCACGGCAAGAGGGCCGAGGTTGCCTCAGAGTCGGACTCCGGCAACGAGATTGACGAGGACGACTTCGATGAGGCGTACGAATCCTCGGACGACGGCCAGCCCGTCCCGTGCTCTTCAGGTGATCCAAGGGACGATGAGGTTGCACCTAGTGGCCACGACGGCCTCGCCCGTTCCTGCATGGTTTCTTCGCTGTACTCCGTGGAGAGGCTCGGGATCGGCATGGATGAGGGTGATGCCGATGAGCTGGAAGATGCTGCTGAAGTCAGCGCATTGATCGGATACCGTGACGATGACGACTAGGAAGGAAATTCAAGTTACTATACTTACTGCACTAGTCGACGGTGTCAGAATTGATAATATTCTTGAACCGCGTCGTCAGTCGGAACGGGGCCACTGTTCGTCCTTGTTAGGATCCAAAGCCTTTGGTACATAAGGACAAATGACGCCGTGTTCAACGCACAGTGCGAGCCTCTATCTCCGGCCCGGGATGTCACCTCAGGAGGCTTGAAGAGGTGGCGACGTATCAAGTGCACTATCCCGAGCATGCGGGGTATAATAGAGAGAACGTGAAAGCCCTGGAACGTAATACATACGTGGAAGCCTCTGGTTGTGCTTGTGATTTCCCGTAGCAGCTACAAGTTGCTAGGAGGGCAAACGGCCTCAACGGCTTCGGTGTGGGTAGAAGGTGCTCCTAAGAGTATCATTATGCTGGTCTCGTACACATCTGTCTGTACTGACACCCCAACACCGTCTGTGAGCTGTTCATTCCATAGTGGGCGTACAATGAGATGGCGGAAGAGTTGGAACGTGGTGGACTCGAGGAGATGTGTTCATTGATTGGCTCGGCTACGGCCGGGATCGGCGCTAAGTGCACCGCCATTATTTCGGACTCCGAGGCCTCAGTACCGTTTTGGAGCGGCCAGTGGCAGCGACAAGTTGGGCAGACACGAATCTAGCACAGGTATGACGAACTGACCTAGGATCTCAAATCTTTTCTCGATATACGAGGACAAAACTGGTGGGGGTTCCAGACTCCACTGGCAACAACGCCCTTTACAGCGTATCGATGTAGCCTGGAGGATGGGTCAGAACGGTCACGTCACGACCGAGACTCCGAGACACGCACTTGTCGACTGAAGGAGACAATTGAATCACGGAAATCCATGGTGCCAGGACCATGGCCCATTGTGCCAGGTCTCCGCAAGCGGTGAGAAAGAAGTGGTTAAGGAAATTGAAATTGACTTCGGCTGTGCCACATGGCGGCGGCTATGGCGCCTTATCGAGCGCTAATTCAACGGTTCAACGTTCAACGTTCAAGTTATGCAACGTTCAACCGCCGAAGGTCGCCGTCCACTTCGACTCTCTGCGCCCCCTTCCTGTATCTCCCAGCTGAAGGTCATTAAACATTTTTATACTAGGTATGCTTCTCCCTACATTACTTACCGCCGCTCTTTCTCTGTGAGGTGGTAGATTATGGACCACTCGGATCGCCGCGGATGCCACGTCGATGAGTCAAATCGTTGTCTCCTACCGAATCTGCCCTTATTGAACGTTCCATCAAATATTGAGAAATTGCCTTGACTGACTCATTGTTCTAGGCCCTTAAACGCGGTCATTGGCTGCCCGACGTTGACAAGAACGACCACATTCAAACGTACTTCATCTCAACGCGGTGCCACCAGTACAACGGGTAAGCCAACTCCATCTATCCGAGTCACCAGTCTGGGTGGAACAATGATCATGATCCTCTGATCGATGCGTACTCAAAACGCGTGTTGATCTTGCTATTCTCATCAGCGCCTGCTATCCGTCTATTGTTGGACTTCAACCACCATCTCCGAATCCGCCAGTTCTCGACAGTATAAGATGTCTCTCTCCACGAAGGATATCAGTAGCAGCTGTTTCTGCCACTGCTGCTCAGGTATGAGCGGCGTTCACCCCTCGCGACAATAAGTCGATAACCATCCGATTACCAAACAAGACACTCACCAGGAGGGCGCTCTCGAAGGCTGGAGAAGGGAGCTTCGCCACCGCCTCATCGTCGACAAGGCCAGTGGCACAGAGTTTGTCCGCAAGTATGTCCCCTCCAGCGCCGCAAGCCCACCTCCTGGAGATATCAAGAAGGCCATCGCCAAGTTCGCGAGGTGGAAGCCGCAGGAGGGCCACGAGTTAGAATCCTATCCAGACCTGGTGCGTCTCCACTGCTTTCCTCTGCTTTCCTCTCGAGCAGTCCCTCATTCCTCCCTAGCTTAAAGCCCTGGGCTTTCTTGTCTCATCGTTCCCTGCCGACAAACGCCCCGACTTCATGGACTGCGACAAGATCAAGCAGTATTTCCCGTTCACCGCATTCGCCAAGAACCACCACTCCACGTTTCCCGATGTTGCCATCTCTTTTCCCGGGAAGAAGCTTAACCCCGGCAACTCTCCGGACTGGTTCAGCTTCTCCGGGATCATGGAGGCCAAGGCGGAGAGACATGAGGACCCGTTCAAGAAGAAGGGCCTCAAGCATTGCAAGACCCTCGTTCAGCTCGCGGTCAACGCTCGCAACCTGATGCACGCTCACGGCCTGACTTGCACCTTCGTGCTCGGTATCTACGGCACGGTGCTACGTATCTGTCGTTTCGACCACTCTGGTGCGATCATCTGTCAGCCCCTCCGTCTTCAGAACGTCGAAGACCTCAAGGTCATCCGGCAATTCTTCTGGAACTTTGTCCACCCCACTGAAGAAGGACCATTCGTCGGATGGGACCCCACTGTGCGGAGGCTGAGCCCTGAAGACGAGAGGTGGCTTCAGGTTCGCCTCAAGGATGCCAAGGTCCAAGTCGACACCAACAAGTTCCCTCTCTCCGAGGCACGATCTCTCCAAATCTTCGACGGTGAGGAAGAGAGCGGCCGCGAGCCTCAGACGTTTATCGCCTTCAAGATCCTCGACGTCAACGGACGCCTCTTCTCCCGCGCGACCACAGTGTGGCATGCTATCCGTGACACACGTCGCCTCGTTGACGGTCGGCTCATCGACCGTCCCTGCTCTGCCGACCTCAAGGTGCGCATCATCAAAGAGGTCTGGCAACAGACCCTTCGCCGTCCGGAGAAGGAGTTCTACGATCGTCTCGATAGCGCCGTCCCACCCGGTGACCGCAAGGGCCTCCCCAGTTTGGTTTGTGGAGTCGACTTGGGCGAGCGCGAAGTGCGTCTTTGGGAGTCCGCGCTTTACGGTGCGCCCGAACCCGTCGCCCCCGACGGCGCTCACCACAAGTCTCGTTTATCTGCGCCGGCTTCGCGGCGGTCGCCAACCCTTCCTCCGTCGCTATCCGTGCCAATTGGTCCCTCCAACCGTCCTGTCCATCGCCCGCTGCAGCAGACGTTCACGTGGAGACAAGGACGGGGTGCCAAGTACTGGCACCGCGAACGGAGCCATGTGCGATTTGTCGCAGCGGAAGTCGGGCGATCGGTGACGCATTTCCGAAACACCAAGGAGCTCGTTACGGCCTTCCGAGACGCCGTCATCGGTAAGTCCCACTACACTTTTGTCCTTGTTACCTGCCCTCATAGGCGTCGTGCTTCTCGCAGGTTATCGTACTGCAATGACCAAGGGCGGCATCCTGCATCGCGATATCAGCGTGGGCAATATCTTGATTGTCGACAACCCGGCTTCACAGGACCAATGCTGCGGCTTCATTCACGACTTCGATTATTCGTCCATGAGCCGGGTGGCACCACAGGACGATATCTCATCCTTGCCCACCGCAGCACTTGACAGCCTGCTGCTTGCTGACGATCTTCATGAGTTTCTCAAGGAAAGGACGGTGGGCATTCTGTCATGCACTTCCGTCACGCTGGTTGCAGATGCTGACAACAGCTACGTCGACAGGGCACGTTTCTGTTCATGGCTATCGCGCTTCTCAACCCTTCCCCGGAGCCCATCATCCACGCCATACCTCATGACCTCGAGTCTTTCTATTGGGTTCTTCTCTGGGTTGTTCTCCGCCATACTAAGCACGTCGTGGCGAGCATGAAGGGGAAAAGCCGGCATGAGACGTGCGCCGAGGTGTTCAAACAAGGCGATGCCGAAGAAGCCAGCAAGTCGAAGTTCTTCTGGGTCAAATTCCACGTCAAATACCTGGACGTCACTAGGAACAAGCCTCTCACCGACCTGCTGAAGCAGTTTGCTGTGCTTATCAATGAC
Organism: Ganoderma sinense ZZ0214-1; assembly: GCA_002760635.1. Taxonomy (NCBI): domain Eukaryota; kingdom Fungi; phylum Basidiomycota; class Agaricomycetes; order Polyporales; family Polyporaceae; genus Ganoderma; species Ganoderma sinense. Next base: position 122,724 of record AYKW01000028.1, read on the forward strand.
GACAACGTGGTACTAGACTACGACCAAGTCCTAGAGCTCTTCAACACAGCTCTCGCCTCCGAGTCGTGGCCAGACGCCAAACTTGACGGCCCTCTCCAGTACATCCCCCCCGACATGAGGACGGTCAATGAGTTCTCGTCGGAGGACTCTTCGGACCAACGCCGGCGTCACGCTCGCAAACGCGCTCGCGCTCTCGCCGGCAAGGGCAAGGGACGCGCGACAACGCCGGAGCAGTCCGACACTGACCCGGAAGAAGACTACGACGAACCTTGGGAGTCGGGAGACGAAGACGCGGATGAGACGCTCCCCGCCGCCGCCGATGCAGACGACGTCCAAGCCGACGGGGACGGCGACGCCCCCATACACTACGAAAGCTTCGACCCTTCTGATTACCCCGGATTCGACGAGCAGGACTGGCGAGACGCGGCTGACGTGAGCGCGATACTCCGCTTCGACGTCGACGAGGAGGACTTGGATATCGACCGCGCCGTTTTGCGGTCCCTGCGAGGCATGCATTTGGCACCTGCTCCGTGGGAGGCTGGCCCAAGCAATGTCGCCCAGCGCCAGACTGGCGAGTCTCGGTCAGGTCAACCCCGCGTGCAGCGAGGCGTTGCAGTGGCCACTGAGGGCCGCGACGTTCAGCGACGACTGGGTCCTCGTACACGGGCGCAGACGACCCAAGCGTCTGCCGCCGCGGAAAACCCTCCTGACATGGTTGGGGGCGGCAGGATCTCGCGGAGTGGTCCGCAAACGAGGAGCATCACTCGGGCTGGAAACAGCGGGGGGACGGCTGGGAGGAGCGAAGGATCTGGGAGGGGTAGTCGAGGTAGTAGGAGGGCCCGGTGAGGGCTACTACTGTGAGGGTGAAGCCCTGGTTGTACATGTAATTGTAATAGCGCCCGATGTCAACAGTTTCCCTGCTCCGATATGTTTTCCACCACTCGTGACTGCATATGTGTCCAATTTCGAGGTACATGACGCGTGTAAGTGATGCCCGAGTTCGAGTACATTGACTGCCAGAAGTTTGTTGTCGAACTTGGGATGCTCGAGGCTCGTACTGTCCTTAATAATAATAAGTGTGATTGTGTGGTCTTGCCATACTGAAATGAGTATACATAGGCTGCGTCCGAGTCCTACCTCCATATTCGAGCTTCAAAGGTTGGTACGTTACCACAATGATGCCCCGTCATCATGCTGCGGCCCGGGCGATGGCATCGTGCAGTTGCCGTGCCGCCAGCGCCTGTTTCCCCCATTCTTGGACTCCAACCACCATCCTGGATCTCCGAGCTTCCAGCGTGTAAAATGTCTCTCTCCACAAGTGCGTTAAGCAGCAGCTTCTTCTGCTCATGCAGTTCAGGTATGAGCAACGTACGTGCACTCCACGGTTTAGAACATCAGCCTGTCCACTAATCCATGGGCCGGCAAACTTTTTTCAGGAGATATGCCAGCGTAGTACGCTTCGAGGCTGGATGCATGAGCTGCACCAAAAGTTCGTTGTTTCTACTGACAAACACATAGAGTTTCTGAGGAAATACGTGCCCTCGAGCGTCCCGTACAAGCCCGTAGGCAATATCGGAGCAGCATTTGCCTCGTGGGCGCCAAAGAAAGGTCGAGAGGTGGACTATCCCCAGCTGGTAAGTTCAATTGCGTTCTTCTCGCAGTGACGAGCCAGCTGAGCTTACAGGGTCCTAGGTCTCCGGTTTCTCTGCTCTTGTCGCCTCCTTTCCAGCACAAAAACAGTTATTCTTCATAGATGGCCACGAAGATGCTCAGCGTTTTCCCTTCGAGGCGTTCGCGCACAAGCACCACGACGTGTTCGCAGACCTCGTGGTCTCGTTCCCTGGGCGAAGTATAGAGGCTAACAATGCCCGCCCCAAACTTTCAGACATTGCGATGATCATGATGATGAATTCCGAACATGGCTACGATCCTTTCAAGACGGATGGTCTCAAGCATTGCAAGACTGTCGTCCAGCTGGCTGCCCACGCCCGGAACCTCATGCACGCTCACGGCTTGACTTGTGCGTTTGTTTTGGGTATCTATGGCGACGTTCTCCGCATCTGTCGCTTTGACCGCTCTGGCGCCGTCGTGTCTCAGCCCATCAACCTCAAGGACGTCGACGAGCTGGAGATCGTGCAGGAGTTCTTCTGGCGCTTTGTTCACCCGACAGAAGATGTGCCGTTCGTGGGATGGGATCCCACCGTTCGCAAGCTGACATGTGCAGACCGAGAGTGGTTGAAGGCCCGTTTGGACCTTGCCAACTTCGATACCAAGGGCGCTCTTCCGTTTACTGAGGCTCGCCGTGCTGAGATCTTTGATGACGGCAGTGGCGGCGTCGCTGTAGATCCCCGGGCATATATCCTCTTCAAGGCAATCAACGTCAATGGTCGCCTCTTCTCTCGCGGAACCACCGTCTGGTACGGCATCCGCGACACTCGAATATCTCTTGATGGTTGTGTCGTCGATCCGCCCGGCAATGTCAGCCCTGAGGATCTCAAAGTGCGGGTCATTAAGGACGCATGGCGCCAGCTGGGTCGCCGTCCGGAGACCGAATTCTACCGCCGGCTCTCAATCATACCCGCCAACGACCGTGTCGGTCTTCCAAGCATGGTTTGCGGAGGCGACTTGGGTGAGAGGGAAGTTCAGGACTGGGAGTCTGCGCTCTACGGTGGGCCGACTCCGACTCCAATCAGCGCTGATCATCATCAATCCCGTCTGGGTCGTCCGGCCTCGCCGCTTCGAGTTGGCCCCTCGTCTTCGCCCCCAGCGTCGTTATTTACTTCTACGAGCTCTCCCCAGTTGCCTGTCCATCGTCCTGTGCAACAGACCTTTACTTGGCGGCAAGCACGTGGCACGGAATACTGGCATCGAGAACGGAGCCACATACGTTTCGTGATAGACGAGGTCGGGCGTCCGGTTACACAGTTTAAGAATACAAGGGAGCTTACAACCGCGTTCCGAGATGCAATATTAGGTGAGTGTCCGTTCGACCGCGATCCTGTCTACCCGCTGATGATCGCCGTTTCTGACTTTCAGGACACCGCAATGCGATGCGCAAGGGAGGAATACTTCACCGCGATATTAGCGTAGGCAACATCCTCATCGTCGACGACCCCGACCAACAAGAGCAGTTCTGCGGCTTCATACATGACTTCGACTACTCGTCCATGAGCCGCGACGTACCTCAAGGCGACATCTCGTCCTTGTCCGCCACGGCGCTCAGTGAACTCCTCATGGCGGATGACGTTGATGGACGGCTGAAGGAGAGAACGGTGCGTAGCATCGCCCCCATCTAAATCCGTGGTATCCGTGATACTAACACCCACAACAGGGAACCTTCCTCTTTATGTCTGACGAACTCCTTGTCTCACACGGGCCCATAGTGCACGACGTCCGCCACGACATCCACTCCTTCTACTGGGTCCTCCTCTGGGTCGTGCTGCGCCATACCAGGCACAACTTGTCCGACAGTACCACGGCCGTGGACCCATTGGACGCCTGCGCGAAGGTGTTCAAGCAGAGCTCCAGTTTGGACGCCGCAAACGCCAAGCGTGGTTGGATGTGGGACTGTCGGTACCTCGTCATTACCGGCAACGGCCCTCTGACCGCACTCCTGAGTGAATACGCCCGGCTGATCGGCAAGACCTCGTACCCGGAACGGCTGCCCCTCGACTACGATGAGGTCCTGGATATATTCGATCGGGCACTCGCGCGCGAGGACTGGCCGCAATCGAACGACGGCCCCGTCCGCTATACTCTGCCGACCTTGAGCCCCGTGAACGGCTGGGTGTTCGAGAATCCCACTCCCAAGCCTGAGAAGAAGAGTGTACATGCACACGGCAAAGGCGAAGGCAAGGCAGCCCAGGTTTCCTCCGACTCCGACTCCGACTCCGGCGACGAGATTGACGAGAACTACGTCAACGAGCTGTACTATTCCGACGACGAGCCTGACGTTCACGCTCACGCTGACGAGCACATGCGGAACGATGCTGACGCCGCACTTCGTGCCCTTGATGTCCGCGGCCCCCGTCAAGACCTTCCCCCGCTTCCTCCGCTGAATTTCTCGGAGAGGCTCAGGATCCGCGACGACGATGACGACGATGACTGGGGAGACGCCGCTGAAGTCAGCGCACTGATTGGGCACGGCGGCGACAACTCGGACTCCGACGACGGCGACATACCCATGGACGCCCACGACGACTCGAACGTCCCAAGTGGCGACTACCACAAGCTGCCCAGCCTCCTGGGGCGGTTGAAAATGGCCCTCCCGAGGAAGAAGAAGAAAGTCGCCCCTGCCCCGGGCCCCGATACTGCCGAGTCTGCAGCAGCCGGTCCGTCGCGCGTTACCCGCGGTGCGACTCGGCGAGCGGCTGGCACTAGTGCCAGTGCAGCGACGCCCAGCCAGCTGAACAGCGGCAGCGGCCCAGAGCAGCCTCCGACTCGTGTTGGGCCTAAGACGCGAGCACGGACGAGGAATGGGGGCGAGACCGAGACTGTCGACACTCCCCACAGCGGATGGTCTGACCGGAGCGGGCCAAGGACGAGGAGCGCGACCCGAGGGGGGAATAGCGGTACGACGAGGAGCGGAGGCAGGTCTCAGACTCGGAGTGGCGGAGGGCGGAGGGCTCGGGGTCAATGAGGATCGTAGCGACAGAACCACTGTACGATGTATTCTCAAGGTTTCAGAGTGCAGTGAGCATGCGCCCAGTGAGGTGGACGAAGAGGGAGAAGACGGTGAGAGGGGCATGGCGGTGTGTTGGCGGAGTCGTTAAGTTGCATGTGATGCTTGCATGCGGTCGCTTTGAACAGTGTCCTGAGGTGAACTGGGATACGAATCACATTTGTGCATATTCCGTTCAAGTCATTACATTTACTCCTCCATACGTTATTAGGATACTAATGTAACACTGAGAAGAACAGAGATAGAGAACGAGAACAGGAGTCTAGGGACGATGTGCTGCGTCCACGGTGGCTGATCCGTCTTCGAATCCGCATGAGCTCCGCGATCTCAGTTGTACATTCTCCATAGAGGAGGATGGCAATCTCATACCGCAAGCAAAGAGGAGTAAGCGTGATAGTACATCATTGTATATGGGCCCCGAGTTTCATCTAGCACTACCGACCGACCTTAGCCGGCAACCTTCGTTTCGTTTGTCAGTCGGCGACGTCAACTGCACAGTTCATGACGCACACTATAAGACGTAGGGTTGACGACAAGCAGCCAATACCACAACCGAAAGACGTCCGTCACGGTCCTTGGAGCTTCAGCGTAAGAAGAACCTTTTGAAGAAGTACCCCATCTCACCCGCTGATGGTCAAGGGAGGACATAACACGGCTTCTGCGCGTCGTCCACCTCCCAATACCTATCCTCCCCATCCACCCTCCACACGTCCCGCATCTCGAACGCGCACACGGCGTTCTCCCCATCCTCCCGCCGCGACACGATCTCGTACCGTGTGCCGTCCGGGCTGCCAGTGAACTGCAGGGCTGAGAATGACAGCGACTGGCGGTCCCCATTCACTCCGAACATCGTCGTAGGAACTGGCATATGCATGTCCTGCTCCGGTTCCAGTGGTGCTGCCGCTGGCACACCGGTCACACCAGCCCATGGCTTGGGTATAACTTCAGCCCACAGCGGGGAGTGCAACGCCACCGCGCCCTGCACGACGACGTGCGGGACGAGATGGCCCGCCCGCGCTCGGGCGGCGAGCATCTCTGGGAGCGGGGGGCGGAGCGCTGTGAGCTCGCGGGTGGGCTCAGACAGCCATTCTATGGCCAGCGTGCTCAGAGCAGGGCACCGGACTCGGACTCGGACGCGGGCTTGAGCTTGGACGCCGCCGCCGCCCGCGGCGAGCTCGGGTTGACTCGGACTCGGGCTCGGGCTCGGGAACAGCGCGCGGCACAGGATCACGAGCGGGGAGGGCGGCATGACGGCCTGGGGAATGTCGGGGAGGCCGTTGGCGCCGATAGCGACGGTGGCGAGATCGACGGGGTGCAGGATGAGCGGCGCGGGGTCCCCGAGGAGGACCGCGAGGCGGGAGAGCTGGGGTAGCTCGTCGAGGAGCGCGGGGAAGAAGGCGGCGCGGCCGTGGAGGAAGATGTGCAGGGACGTGACATGCGAGAGCGTGAGACACCGGTGAAGGTCCAGGAGCCATGCGTCCCAACCGATCGCGGGCTCCATGTGTCCGAGATCGTGGTAGCCTTCGAACCACAGTCCGGATGTCGGCCCGTCTGCGACCATGAGGATCGTCTCGTCTGTCGTGCAGACGTCGAGAGATGTGACGGGGCGGAGGACGATGTTTGGGAGAGCACTGGGGTAGTATATGTTGGCGTTGACTCCGCTGACAACGTCCTGGAGGCGGATGAAGACGTCTCCGGGAAGCACGAGACGAGAGATGACTGCGTGAATCAATTTGCGGGAGCAGGACGTGAAGACGAGGGAGCGGAGAAGGAGAAGAGGGACCGGGTCAGAAGGAGGGCGCCAGTCGCCGTGGTACGGGGCATCGCGGAGGAGCGAGTCGACATGGAGAAATTCAAGCACAGGAGCGTTGGAAAGCAGTTCGAGGATATCCAATGGATGACAGCATCCAGTTTCATGCGAGTCAGCAGAGATGAAGAGGTGTGTCAGGCGAGGAAATGAGGTGCAGGCCGGTATCCAGTTAGCGATCGGCACGATGGCGAGAGCTTTTAGCTGTGATGTTTCACTGTTGAATAAATGTTCACGAGTGATCGTTTCCAAACCAAATGAGAAGTATAGGTAAGGCGATGTCATGGTGAGAATTTCGAGGTAGGGTGCCTGGAGAGACTCAAGCAGAAAAGGGATATTTTGCCGACCTGGGATCACTAATAGATCTAGCCTGTGTAGTCGCATGGCGTGTGTCTTGAGTGCAGATTCCATGGGTAAAGGTATGGATTCTTCCTCTGGTGGACCCCAGTGTACAAAGTCGAGGAAAAGGCTCACAGTCAGAGGCAGTGAACGCTCCAAGAAAGCTTCCATCTCCTCGGAACACCAGCCACGGATGCGCCGCCATAGAGCAGGGTTTCCAAGAGCGACCTCCCGCCAATATCGGCAAACATGGGTAAGGGAGTGCAAGGGTTTTGCGACAACTTCGTTCTCCTTGGAGAAGCCGTCAGATGGTGAGGAAATGATGATGAATGGGCGTTCGTGGAGTGCAATGACTTGGAGGAAGATCATAGAGAGGACCTCCGGAGCAATGCGCTATCCAGAACCCCATGAATCTCAAGATACTCCTTAGTAACTGTACGGTGTACCTACATCCATATTGCTACAGGAAAATGTTATCACAAGAAAGCGACGAGAGGGAATATATCGGACTGACTGGCATTTCAAGTTGCGAGCGACGGCAGCATCCTTTCCTATCACCGTTGGATGATATGCCATCCTTGAAGCAAGCTAGATGACGAACACCGGTACGATGAGGAAATCGAGAGTGGGATCCCGGTAAGATCAATGCTGTAAAGTATTCAACATAAAGCTGCAATAAAGTGGAAACTTCAAGCAACGGATTCCATTATTTGTCCTTGTTAGGATCCAAAGCTTTTGGTAAATAAGACCAAATCAAATGCCGTATTCAACGCCCCCCACGGCGCACACACTGTTTGGGTTCAACTTGAAGTGTACAACTGCGACAATCTAGCACCATAATAATATTACCCAGCTTGAGTGCGAGTATAAAGTCAGGTGCACATAGGAGCTATGTACCAACGCTTGAAGCTTGAAGCAGTCGCCAAGTTGAAGCTCAGGCTGTGGCATGTGACTCGGAGGCCCATTTATAGTCTAGTTCGAATCACGTTTAAATATTGCCCGTTCTCCGTTCAAGTCACGTATACAAGCCCGTACACTATAGGTAATGCAACGCCGAGAAGAACGGAAAAGAAGGAATGATAGGGATCCGGAGGCGGTGTGGTGCGTCCGCGACGGCCGGTACGCCACGGTATGAACGACTCTCGAACTCCGTGGACCTCGAGAACTCCGGACATAAATTCAACCGAGGCCGCCGCGAACATCTATCGAGGAACCGCGACACCGCGAACACATCCCCCGGTACGGCTACTGCAGGCCGCTCAAGCGGTCACGGAGGTAGGGGCGGAGTGGGAATGCCGGTGTGGCTGTAAGAGGGGACAAACTTGGAGGAATGAGTGCCAGTGCGGTGCAAAGAGTGCGGGTGCTCGGAAGAGTGCGAGTGGTAGGACGAGTGCGGGTGGTGGGAGGACTCGGAGTGCGAGTGGTGGGGCTTAGAAGAGTGCGACGGGTGGGGCTTGAAGGAGTGCGACGGGTGAGGGTGAGGGTGAGGGTGAGGGTGGTGCGAGTGTGACCCTGATGGGTGCGGGGGCTTCGAATGGTGCCCCGACCTGGAGGGGTGCGGGACACCAGAGGGGAACCCGGTGGCGATGCTGCTCGTCACGCCGGGGGCTGTGGTGTCTGCAGGAGCAGCGACAGCTGCGAGCGAGATACTGTCAGTGGTATGCGTCGTTATATGCGGGGAGAGGAAGCTCACCTCCGACGACGACGAGGGCGGCGAGGACGAACTTGGTGAGGTGCATCATCTTTGCTGAATGTTAAGAGAGGGGGAGAACGGTGTGGACAGGTGTTGTCGTTCGACGAGGTGCGTGCAGTAGCAAGTATCCGAGGACGGTACTGGGGGAGAAAGGCAGAGAACCGAGAGGGCTTTTATACGCATACGTCGACCCGAAGCGCTCTCTGGAGACTCGCATTTGGTATGTCGTCGAGAACGCCGTGACGTTCCACCTAGGACCGCCGGGCAGGCGGTTCGCCAACGTCTCCTACGACATGGCTGTCAGCGCAAATGAAAAAGTTTGGAAACATCATTGCGGACAGCTCCCTCTAGATGCTTCGTGCTCCACCCACATTTCACATTTTAGGTTTGTCGCCCGTAGTAGACCTGCGCCATCGACACACTGGCACCATTCGCTTCGGACGCAACATAGGTTCGGAGCCCAGACTCCATAACCCCGTCTGTATTTCCCGCACGAGGGAGACTTCGGCGATGATTGAGCGGAGGGAGCGCGCCTGCGATTGCTTTGGGGTTATGTAGGGTTATGTTAGGTTCCACTTTTAGCGCAGGCCGCGCTTACTTGTAATAAACGCGCTACTTGCCTGCACTGGAATTGAGACCTTTTCCCGTAATATCCTTTACAGGCGTCGGTCCGAATCCTCGTTCGATCCACTAAGTCTCGAGGCCCGGATCCTTTGTTACGGTCGCAATTTTTGTTCGTCCTAACTCCGTGCACTCCCGTGATGTTGAAGCGCGCGAGACTTCGAGGAGCACACCGTGTTCTATATGTAAGTAACATACGTTAGCGTCGAGCACGTTCGTGGAATAGCCGTACGGGCCGGCCCGTACCACAAATAGCAAACGCGCTATATTCGCAGCCAATGAGGAATCAGCGTCATAGTGGCTCCTCGCTGCGGGCGAAGCACGTCGAATACATAGAGTCGGCGCAGTGCTCTTCGCCTCGCATCCGAACTTCGACGGACTTCGAACCCCGTCCGAGCACACCGATGACTGGTTCTCGAATTCGAAAGGAGCTTTCGGAACTTCGGTATAAATTTGTTTGTGAGAGTGCCCAAGAATAAGTACACGTACTCGAAATAGAGCCTGAGTATTACGTTCAATCATTTGCGAACGTTCGCTATGAGTAGTCCACGTCGAGTTTCGTGCCACTGAGCTACGAGGACGAACATGAGGAGAGGAACGTTCGCATATCACATTACGTGCTCACCGCATTCAAGTTCGATAGGTATATGGTCTCGCCACCTGGGTCGCATTTTCTCCGTATACCGCCCAGTGGATCGTCACCGCTGCCGCCCACAGGGTGTATGCACGAGCGTCGAGGCCATTAGTAACCGTAGAGGCGGATGCGATCACAGAGCAAAATCGAAGAGGAGCGAGTACTTACACTTGAGAGTAGGAAGCCGTTGTCACTGCAACGGACTCGGGGATACCGCAAATCTTCGTTCACCTTGTTCATCGAACGGCTTTGGAGTGCCTCGAACGAGTACTCGAAGACAGACTCGGATTTTTGTGTACATTGGGTGCGAGTAAGGCGGGCCATGGTTATGGTGGCTGTTCTGGATCAAGGTCAATCGAGGCAATCCTCCTTCTGGGTATGGCCAGCTCAGCCGGCGGCAACCCGGGCCGACGGACGCACCGGTTCGGTTGTTGTGTGCGATGTATCGAACGCGGCCACTGCTTACGTCTGTGCAAGTCTCTTCTCTGCTCTCTTCTTCAACTGCAAGATAAATACAGCGCATATGCTACCACGACAATGTAACGCTAAGTAGAGCAAAGAACTTGTACTAGGACAGAGAAAGGTATTATAAAGTCGCCGGTGCACATTGTCCACTGACACGATGGCGGAATCACAGAAGAACTTCGACAACGACGAGAACAAATGGGAGCAGCCCCTCATACCCTAGCGAACAAATAATGTCCGATAACTATGTGACCACAAACATACAAAAGGAGCCTTGTGCACCGTACTCGTGGTTTGGACCGTTCAAGCCCTCGTCGACCGTGACGGAGTGCTTGAAGGACGGTGAGAGTGAGTCGAGTGGGACCTGGAGGGGTGCGGGTGAGCGTAGGGCGATCCCAACAGGAAGTGGGGGTGGCGAGAGTGCGACCCGGATGGACGGTGGGTGAGCGCGCTGTAAGACCCGGACGAGCGAGGGTGGTGCGAGTGCGAGTGCGAGTGTGACCCGGAGGAGTGGGAGCGGTGTGAGTGCGAGCTCGTATGGTGGGGGAGACTGGAGGTGGGCGCCGCGGCGACCCTCGTCGCGGCGGACTTGGGGGAGCCGTCCACGGGAGCGGCGACGGCTGTGTGCGAGGTCGTGTCAGGACTGGTCTTTGAAACTAGGGTGTTAGATGCTTACCTCCGCTGACGGCGAGAGCGGCGAGGACGAACTTGAGAATGTGCATTATCTTTGTGAATGAAGAGAGAAGAGAAGAGGTCATTCGACAACGTGTGTAGGTTGGAACGGAACTGGGGAAATTGTGCAAGGACTGAGCGGGGTTTTATACGAGTTTATAACGGCGCGTTCGGCGAGTGGTGGTCAGTGGTTGTGCACGCCTTCACGTACCATCTCCATCTGCGCAGTGATCAGCCGACAGTGCGCGGTGCGTCAGCACGTCTTGCATGGCTGTAAGTTTAAAGCCACCATTCGAAGGCATCGATATGCATACCTGTCCGATACCACCGGTATTTGCTATCTTCGCTAACAACTGCATAGTCGTTTCGGAGTCGGCATGAAATGGCAACACCACCTATTCCAAAGCGCCCGTCCTCCATGGACAGTACTGCCAGCAGATTCGCCTGATCAGTGAGTGAGCATGGAGCGAAGCTGAGAGGTTCTGTTATGTCCCAAATTTAGCCTATTCGCGCTCGCTCCGAGTTCTGGGCGCGTTACCTACCTCAAGGTTGGACCGAAATAAACGTGTCCCGTAATCCCCTTCGTCGACCGAGGTGACTAGCCAGCTCGTCATGATCGCTCCGGCGTGCTAGTACAGAGAAGCGCAGGATGCTTTGTGTTTGTGGCACTGGCGCGGCGAGCACAAGTTTGAAGGTGTTCAACAATGTTCTGCACGTGTTGTCCGCTATATTCGTAGCCATTAAGGAGATGGCGTGGCTCCTCGCTGAGGACGAACGCCGTCAGGAATATCCGAGTCAATACTGATATTTGTGCACGAGTACGCGCAGCATCCCCTCGGTTCCGGAGTTAGAGAGACTTCTGTGAGGACACATCCAAGCAGCAGCGCGATCGCCGACCGTCCAGATGGGTTTTCGACGTCGACATCCAAGTATAAACCCGCGACCGTCAACCTGGTATAGACGAAATGCTCGAAAATAAACCAAATCATGGTCAGTCGAACCAACTGCGAACGGTTGGCATATCGACATCGAGGTTCACGAGCTGCGCGACGGACCACGAGTGGACGAACTTATTCGCCTATTACATTGCGTGCTCCCCGCGTTGTGCTATATTTGTGCCGTCTAGCCGCTTCTGTATCGCTGACTTCATACCCGTCGTTCTGATGTCAGGGTTCGCAGCTCGTGCGGGCGTATGGGTGTGGGAGGATGCAACGTATGGGCTCAGGCCGCGCTCCGACTCCGAGCCTGGGGTTGTTCATTCACCTTCGTCTGGCTGAACACGGTAAGGCAGGTTCGATTTATGATAGGACATAAATTACAGTGCTCACCTGTCATGGTAAACCCAGTCGAATACAGGGGACGCGGCAGCTTAGTTCGCTCGGCGGCCTGGCAGCCTTCACCCCATGGCCCACCTTCAGAGATCGGAGTCGGTGAGTCGCAGTTGGATAGCCAACGTAGGCCTCGAAAACGGGGATATTGGCGAAAAATCAGATTGCTGAGGAGTACACCAAAGGCACCAAGCCCAGCGGAAGAATCTCGCACGGTGGTTATGGTCGTGGTTCCGAGTGAAGAACAGCCCCGAAACCGCCCGACGCTTGGCGCCGCGGCCCGATGGGCGCTTCAACTGCCAAACGTCTCTTGACTGGAGTCCACATCTCCAAATGCGACCGCGCGCGATATCACTGGCCCCCAAGCGAGTGAGGACCACCTCTATTCTATGTCCTTATTCACTGTGAGGGGAGAGCATCAAGTGAGGATACAGATATTTCTCGCTCAGATTTCGGGCGCGAGCAAGACGTCGACGCCATACGCGTAACGCGACCGTTGGCAGCACCGCCCTCGGCGAACGACTACAAGATTCGTGGTCGAGAATTTCAGACTCGAAATCTGCGAAGAAAGGAATCACACCGAGACGAGAGAAGCGGTACCGACTTCAAAATCTTCGGCATTATCCAAGTTCTACTAAAGTTACATCCTTAAAAGCTTAAGCCAAACACTACTGAAGTACAGATGACATCGTGAACAGGGTCGTAAAGGGTCCAGCCCCGGAGCAGCTCTCATCGTACCGTGATCGCGCACCCAGTGCACACCACCCAGCGCGAGGCCCCCCTCCAGCGATCCGCTCGCCTGCCGGTCTACGGCCGACGGTCCGCGCTCACTCAGCACTGGCATTCCCGAGTCATCAGCGGTCAGCATCGAGGGCGAACCACTCAGTGCTGGCTCGCGGTGGCCGTCGGGGTGGCGATCACCGACGACGCAGACGTGGACGAGTGCGGGTAGCGCACGCGCGACTTGCGCCCGGTCGTGTGTGGGCGGCGGGTGTGCGTGTGCGAGTGCGGGTGAGGGTGGCCAGAGTGGAATCCGGTGGGGTGCGGGCTGCCGGAGTGGAACCTGGGGAAGTGCCGGACGCCCGATGGTAACGCGCGCGCGGAGGTAGTGCTAGTACTAGTGGCCGGCTCGGGAAAGTGCACGCGGCGGCGAGGGCTGCGTGCGAGGTGCGTGAGCGAGTGCGGGCGTGCGGAGTGTGGGCGGCCATGGGGGATGTGCGACCCATGGCCAGAGTGGGCGTGCGCCGAGTGTGTGCCGGTGGGCTCGGGGGCGGTCGGGACCGCACGCGCGGAGTGCGAGGCGGTCTTGTGTGGGTGCGGGTGCGGGTGCGCCGAGTGCAAGACAGAGTGGTGAGCGTGCGGGTGGACGGAGCCGGTGGGGTGTGCGTGGTGGGAGTGCGCGCGCGCGCCAGTCGGATGCGCGTGGTGCGAATGAGGGTGGGAGCCAGAGTGCGAGTGCGGGTGGTGGGAGTGCGAGTGGTGAGCGTGGTGGGAGTGCGCGTGTGCGGACGAGAGGCTCGTGCGGATCGCGCTCACTGTCGTGAAGGTCGCGGAGGAGGTCGCGGTGGCCACGGAGGCGACGCTCGTCACTTTCGAGGCGGAGCTGCTCACCGGAGCGGCCATAGCTATCGAGGACGACACGTCAACATTAGATTAGGTTTGCAGCGCGGAACGGGAATACTTGCCTCCGCTAACAGCGAGGGCGGCGAGAACGAACTTGAGGAGGTGCTGCATTGTCGTGTATGGTGTCAAAGAAAGTAGTGTTGGGCGAAAGAAGGGGTAACGAAGTCGATCAACGACTTGGAAGAGTAGAAAGTAGAAGAGGGGTACCGAAGAAAATAAGAGGGTGGTACTGGAGAGACGGAGACACAAACGGCCGAGGTTTTATAGCACGTCATGGCGCGCTCTGTGGAGAGTTGAGACGAGTGATGGACAGCGGTGGGACAGCATGCATCCCGCCGCCATCTACGCAGTGATTGGAGGAAGCGCGGTTTCTCACCAGTAGACCTCCCCGCTCAGCATGCCCTGTATCATTGCGGTTAACTAGAATGCACTGGCACTGGTATCAGTGATGATTACTGCACGTTGCTAGCGTGGACTCCAAACTCGCGGCAGTATTGCAAGTGCGGGAGGACACGATTCGTGCGCTCCGCATTGACCTCCACCCGGAGCACGTCAGAGAGCGCGTTCAACAGGACCTAAAATTACACCACATACCCTCATCATCGTTTAGCCACTGGTCGAGCACTGCCGGGCGCACCTTCGCTCGGTGGCCCAGCCTTGACTCGGAGCACAGACATCTACAAGGTAGATCAAAGTTTGCAACTTGTCAGTAATAACTGAAACACGGGCAGGTCATAGCGTGTGTAACGTCAACTGGGACCGGCCACTAACCAAGTGCTTGAAAAGGTGGTTGTGGTGGAGGAGCTTGTGCCAAGCCCAGTGCGAGGACAGTGCCACACCGGCGAGCCGCGCCGATGGGCGCTTCCATATGAAGATCTCCGAGTCCCGGGCCGTCGGTCGTCAAGATGAGTTTGTCGGCTTGTCCCCTCTTGTCCATCCTCCCCCAATGCCCATCCTCCCAGACAAATAGCCTATCTTCCAGCATCACATAAAGATAACCACATACACTGTGTCGTGAGTGGTGTACGTCGGTCAACACCTAAATAATATTGCGTCAAGGCGGCGGGGAGCTTACTTCGCGCCTTTTTCGTCGGATGTGGTTCCCCGCGGCCGTCAGGAAGGGTAGTGTGGACCCCCCAACCGGAGTTGCTGAACCCAGCCACTGACACATTGACCTTCAAACCAACTCCGAGCTTGAGTCGCAAGCCCGATTGTACCACAAGGTGAAGCCCGGCCCCACAGCATTCCTTCAAGTTGCGTGGTGATCGCGGCTTAGGAAAGAACGGTGAGATATTTACTCTGTTCCGTAAACGTCCGAACTTAACCACTGTCAAGAAGGCTTTCTCTTTCTGTCAGGCCTGGTGCAATCTCTCCCTCGGATTTGAAGTAAGGCACGAAAGACGCGGCCACGCGAACACAAGCGGAACCTAGCCAAGCCCTCAACCGCGCGCCAGGCCCGGGGCAGGTCCACAGGACGCCAGCGCCCTGGATGATCATCTTATTTCATCGCATTGCAGTACAGAGGGAAGGTTCGAAGTGTGTGTATTCCAGGGAGGTGTTCGAAGTTTGTCCTATTCGTGTACATATGGGACATGCGGCTAGTTCACTTCGTACTTGCAATGTTGGCTCAGGTTACATACCTATGACTCGAAAATTTGGGCACTACGCACAATGACCGCATTACAGACAATTGATATCGGAGAGTGCCTTTGAATATGTTGTCGCTCAAGCATATAAATGCCAAGCCAGGGACAACTCGGAACCCACAGCGTCGCATACAATTAATTCCTGGCCGAACACTTGAAATCTTCAAAAAGCGAAGCCGTTGCCATTCGAAGCACACCAGGACGAAAGAAGCGGTACCAACTTCAAAGACTTCGGTATTATCTTCTTCTACTAAAGATACAGTTACATTCTTAAAAGCTTAAGCCAAACACTACTAAAGTACTTAATACAGATGACATCGTGACAATGACAAGACGAGACATGAACAGGGTCGTAAAGGGTCCAGCCCCGGAGCAGCTCTCGTCGTAACGTGATCGCGCACCCAGTGCGCACCACCCAGCGCGAGGCCCCCCTCCAGCGATCCGCTCGCCCACCGGTCAACGGCCGACGGTCCACGCTCCCCAGCCACCGGTCAACCGCGAACGACGAGGACTTAGTCCTTCCGCTCGGATACGGTCGGAGTAGGGATCTCCGACGACGCGATCGAGGCAGGGGTCGCCGAGGCGTGCGGGTGGCGGGTGTGCGAGTGCGGGAGGTGCGTGTGCGAGCCGGCGTGCGAGAGCGGATGGTGGCGGACGTGCGAGAGCGGAGGGTGCGCGCGCCCAGAGGGGAAGCCGAGGCGCCGGAGGCTCGACGGGAACACGCGCGCGGAGCCAGTGGCCGCGCTGGGGAGGGCGGACGCGGTGCCGGAGGGCTGGTGGGGCTTGCGGGCGCCGGAGGGTCCAGGATGTGCGCGGTGCGTGCCCGAGTGCGGGTGCGCGGAGTGGGGGTGGGGGACGTGCGAGCCAGAGTGGGCGTGTGCGGAGTGCGTGGCGGTGGGCTCGGGGGAGGCGGAAGCGACGAACCCACGCGCGGCGTGCGTGGCGGTCTCGTACGGGTGCGCGGAGTGCGAGCCGGAGTGGTGGGGGTGGGGGTGGAGGGAGCCGGTGGGGTGTGCGTGGTGTGAGTACGAGCCGGTGTGGTGGTAGTGGTACAGGTGCGGGCGCGAGTGCGAGTGGTGGGCATGGTGCGAGTGGGGGTGGGCGGTGAAGGTGGCGGCAGAGGTCGCGGTAACGTTCGCCTCTACGAAGGCGGAGGAGCTCACGGGGGCTGCGATAGCTATCGAGGAAGAGACGTCAGGATGAGATTTGGTTTGCAGCATGGAACGCGGGGATACTCACCTCCGCCAACAGCGAGGGCGGCAAGAACGAACTTGAGGAGGTGCTGCATCTTGTCGTGTCAAAGAAAGAAAGTAGTGTTGGGCGAAAGAAGGGGTAACGAAGTCGGTCAACGACTTGGAAGAATATAAAGTAGAAGAAGGGTACCGAAGAAAAGAAGAAGGTGGTACTGGAGAGACAGAGGCCCAAACGGCCGAGGTTTTATACCACCTCATAGCGCTAGCTGCAGCCCTGCGGAGAGTTGATACGAGTGGTGTGCATCCTGCCACGATCTGCGCAGTGATTAGAGCACAGTGGAGCACGCGCGGTTCCTCAACATGTCTTGCATGTCTTGCATGGTGGCTATACTTAGCCGTTGGAAGACACTGGCCATGGCATCAGCAAGGATTGATACAATGATGGCCCGACATTGCTAGTGTGGGCACGGAACTCGCAGCTTGCAAGTGCATGTGGTATGGGAGGATACGACATTTTGAATCCCAAGCGCTGGTCTAACTGGGCGCGGGTTTGGCAGGACGTCCCAATATGGACCCCGTGAGAGAACGTACTTAGAAAAATCGCACTTGCGCCGGGGACAAAAATCGCAACCAGCAGTTGTCCTCCCATCCTATCCCCCCAAAATGAGTAGAATAGGTCCCATATCGAATTCAGGAACTGCCAGACAGCGAAATGCGGGGCACCGCAAGTCCGATGAGCCTAGACTTGACTTTTTGAGCGTCGGAGGGGGAAAGAACATGGACTAACCGCGGCGGAGACTTGATTTGGTGGGTAAATATCCAAACATTCACATACAACTGTGTGCCAAGTGTGAAACCAGGTATTGAGCGTTGTTTCGTGCCCAACTTAGCCATCTGGAAAGCTTCGCGCACTGTTGGATGAAGACGAGTGGGCAGGCGTCCAGGACTGTGCGCGAAGCGCTGGAGAGGAAGTTAAGCGCCTCCTTGTTCAGGGCGCGAAGTGCCAGTTGGCCAGTGGTGCGGGTTCCTCATCACAGAATCATCCAAAAACTATCTCAGGGTCAAGAGAACTCAATATAAACCTCACCTACTGAATTTTAATGGAAAAACATATGGTGGAGGAGTATAACCTAACATTCTCTGAGGGGCCGCTTCGCGATTTTTCAAGTACGTTCTCTCACGGGGTCCATATTGGGACGTCCTGCCAAACCCGCGCCCAGTTGGACCATTCGTTGGAACGCCATCACAAACCTGCCTTTTCACACTCCGCTCCCCCCCAAAAGGCAGGTTTGTGATGGCGTTCCAACGAATGGGTTCGAGTATGCCGGTGCCTTTGACGTCGGTTTTGGTTACGTACTGACCTATGGATGGAGCACGTTAGAGCACCTTACGAAGGACATCCTTCTCATACCGACTAGTCAAGCCCCATATGCCACCGGCGACTTCGTGTGGCAGTCCAGCCACTGCGCTGCAGCTGGCACTGCGACGAGCCGAGAGATTAGCGGGTAGTAGGTGGATCCCAGTAGATTGCCATTAATTTCCCAGAATCTAGGATGAGAAGGGCTGGGCAGTAGATGAAAGACAGTAACAAATCTTGTGAAAGTGTTTGAAAAGTGGTTATGGTGGAGGTTCTGAGTTAAGCAGACCTGGAACTAGAAGGTACATATCGTCGGTGAGCCGGACCGATGGGCGCTTCGCTATCTCCGAACAGCTCCGTAACGGTTGTGAGGAACGACTCCGAGGACTCTAACGCAGACCACGACCACCTTCCCCATTCTTTATCCCCAATGCTTGCCTACCGCGCCCTTGGTCTCGGCCCTGCTCTCAGGCAGGCAGCCCTCAACCCCAGGAATGGTGCGCATACAACGACCCCTAACCACGCCAGCGGACAGTTGGAACTCACTCGTGTGCAGTGGCCAGAAATCCTGCGTTGCGCAACCTCGTCGCAAGACGGTGAGCTTGTTCTTCGCGCCACGGTGAGCTCTTTGGGACTGATTGTATGCGCGCATATCTCAGCTTTGTCCAAACCGAGTCCCTCCCGCCCTCCGCCGCCCAGGCCATCTTGAACAAGCAACGTCTCCTCCGCCCATCTTCCCCACACTTCACGATCTACCAGCCTCAGCTCACATGGCTCGGTTCCATTGCGAACCGTGTCACTGGTGCAGGGTTCAGCGTTCGTGAGTATCCAGCCCAAACCTCTCTTGCGTCCCACCCACCCACCTCTCCTCCACGCATCTCGGTTTCCCTATTCCTAGTGCTATACGGCTACGCCCTCGCATACCTCGTCGCGCCCGAAACTTTCAGCTCCGCAAACGTTGTGGAGCTCATTGCGAGCCTCCCCGAAGCCGTCAAGTACGCCGGCAAGGTCATCCTCGCCGCGCCGTTCGCCTTCCACTCTCTGAACGGCCTCCGTCACCTGGGTTGGGACATGGGCAGGTGTGAGTGCATCCTATCTTTCCCGCGCACTCGCGGTACCCGCATACACCCGAGGTTCTGACTGTGTGCCTCCTATCCCGAAGTCCTGACGCTCAAGGGCGCGTACAGCTCAGGGTACGCGGTCCTTGGGGCGACCGCGGTTTCTACCATTGCTCTCGTGCTGCTGTGATTATGCGCGGTCAATGAAAATGTTTGCGGCTACACCTGCAGGTGGTGCGGAACGAATGTTCGTGTGTTAAAAGCGTGCGTGTGGCTTCCTCCGCTTTACGTCCGACTAGCCCCGATGTTCTGCCGCGTACGCAGTCGCTATCGGCCTCTTAGAGCGTGAGTACCGTGCAATTCCATGTCGTCTTCTCGCTGACCCCTCGCGTTGGTCGATGTCGCAGACGAATGGTTGACATAACATTAGACGTGATGTCCGATTGTGAGTTTTTATACTTACACTGCTATCACGGCACGGTATCCGCTGATGCCAGACTCTTCTATCCCAATCCGTAGTTCTTGTCGTGTATCGAATTTGACCAGAGTCCTTCTGTCTCCGTTTCTGTCGGTCATTGACCGTTCCCCCATGAGCTCGTCTCCTCCTGCAAGACACGGAGAGCTCGGTTGGCGTGTGAGAAGTCCCTATATTCCTGGTGGACGCAGTGCCCAGGCTTTGACACGTTCTGTGCCCGTCCACCACGCACCCGAGGCACCCGCAGATCGCGCGGCGCACACAATGCTATCGATTCTATCTCGTCCGTCGAGCATTGCATAAACCTCCGACTCCGCAGCCCACGAAAGTCGGGGATTGTCATCGCCACGCGAGATTGCGAGCCTCGAGGACGCCTCACGTAACGCCATTAGGTGGGATGACCGTGTTCGAGAAGATCGTTATTGGCGTCGTGCTGGTGCGTCCATTAGTTTTCTCCCACATTGAGACGCTCACGGAGACTAAGCGCTAAGCGTATGTTTGCGTTTTCGTTTAGGTTGTCGTCCGTTGACGCGATTTGGGCGGGATGCAAGCTGGTATCCGTTCAGAGGTGTACTCGGATACATGAGTTGGCTTGACACCCTGGCGAAATGTGCACCAGTACGGTCAGACTCAGACTCGCGTCCTGCTTATCCGTTTGGGATCAATCTTGGAATGTTACAGGCCCGACTGTCTTCGCGATAGTTGCCTTACTCGGTAAGCGTCTTAAGGGGAGACCGTATCATCAGCGCTTGCATGCCGCCGTTCGCTCACCTGCTTCATGGGGCACAGCTACAGGATTCTATAGAAACGCGCGGCCGTTTGTGAACGCCGGAGGCGTGTCCAGATTCTCGCCCCCAGGGCCTGCGCGCGCTTGCGCCCACAAACGCTTTCGTATATGTGTGTGTGAGCGCGTCGACGCTATTGTGATGTAGCCAGTCCAAGTCCTAGGCCCTGGACCGCGTCTCGCACCGCGACACCTCCCTCTCCCTCTTCCTATCCTTCCCCCGCCATCGCGTAACCATCATGCACTTCCTTCCGCTCCTCGATCAAAACGCGCAGCCCGTGAAGGCGTTCGACGAGGCGGGATGCCAGACCTCTCCTCCGCCGTCCGAACGCGCCTTAGGCCCGGACTCGTCGACACAGGTCGACTTCATGTCGTTTGAGGATTTTGACAACCTCCTGCTTGGTCTCGGTGAGTATGAGAAGTCGCTGGGAGTAGGGCGCATTCGAAGCGTTGCTCATCCAACTTGGTTTTTAGATCCGACTGCGACGTCCGCTCCCCCCACGTATTCCGACGCCGTCACCCAAAACGATTCTTCCTTCCCTCTTGGCCTTGGCCTGGGCCTCGATCAGAATACCTTGGTCTCTGGCTCGTCCCTTCGAACGTCTGCCGCGACCCCTGCGTGCGTTGGTGCTGCCGTGCCGAAGCATCCAGACGGTGAGCTCATTTCCGAACCCGTTCTTGTTTCGGCTAACGCTAACATGGTCCTTTAGAAACATTCGCGAGACCACAAAAGATCGATCACTTGCTGAATCCCGTCCCTCGCGGCATCTATATGCGTGCCCGCCCCATGATATGGGATGCTGCTTCCTCCGCAGCGTCCCCTTCTGAAACAGAGAGGCTCGTGAACGACGCTCACCGTCCACAATCCTATGCTCACCTGGACATGAAATCCTCAGGCCTGCCTCCCTGGCGTCGTCCATCGATCGCGCACGTGGCGTTTCAGACGGCTCCGGTGGACCTTGGTGATGTCTTCGGGCCGTACCCAAAGAGTCTTGCGCCTGAGTTTGATGCCGGACCTCGTCACCACGTCCCCCGGAGTCTGACGTATCCGCCCCCGCCCATACCACACCCTAGCTCGTACTTGGGGCCCAATGCAGGCATCGACTCGTGGGCAGAACATACTCCGTCAAAGAACGCACCCCCGCCGACGTACGCGATGCCCGGTACATACCCCCCTTCGCCACCACGGACAGGCGCCACGCCCTCACACGACGTCCCGGAGACGTGTTGCTCGTACTCGACAGCGAGGTGTCGTCATCCGGTGCAACGGCAGGGATCTTTGGTTCGCCGCACAAGCAGCACCCACCACGGATGCGAGGGCTGCTACCCCAGCCCGCCCCCATCCCCTTCGTCCAGCGTCTCGGGCTGCACGGACTCGGCGTACAGCAGCCCGAGCTCCTCGCCCGGTTTCGACCTCCATTTGTCCCTGCATGCCCCTTCTTCTTCTCACTCGTCGTCGACGCTGTCTCACGAGGGAACTGAGGCTGCAGCTCACACGATGCGCCTGTCGATGTCCCCCTTGACTCAGCCGAGCGTCGTCAACATCTCCATAGCGCTGCCCTCCCCATGCTCCCCATCCTACAGTGACACGGACTGGTTTTACCTTTACCACCGCGTCTCATCTTTTTGCTCCCTCCTCGTCCCATTTGTCTTCCTCATACCCACCGGGGTATACCTCTTCAGCACGGTCTTTCCTTCGAGTTCGAGTTCTTCGGCGAGTGGCCCGGGTCCAGGGAGCTTGCTCCATCATGGGCCGTTGATATGGAGGGCGGTGTCGGGTTTGCTGTCGTTTGTCTTGAGGATGATGAGGGATACAGATGTCAAAATATAACTTTAAGCTTTGAGCTCCGAGTCTGTGACGGAGGCCGGGCAAGCACGTTCGTGCCCGAACTTGAAAGCTTGATTTTTTTGCCAGTGCAAGGGTTCTCCCGGAGTACGGCCCGGGTAACCCGAGACGGAGGTGTCTTGTCTTGTCCTTCCGCTCCGAGTACCACCACTGTGTCTTGACCCAGGCTGGAATCCGACTCAGATAATCTTGCAGTCCTCAACAGACTAGGAATACGAGTGTAAGCATAATTGAGTAGTCCGACGGACTCGACGCAACCGAGATCTTTCAAAGGGCGGCGAGTCTCCGGACTACGCTACCCATTGAAAGCCACGTCGCTGGCGGTTCTTACCCTTCAAAACCACTAACGCGGCTGCCGTGGCCGTGTGTTAGAGGTCTTCCGGCGACCACAGTGCCCTTCCACTCTGACGATCGACTGATTGCGCGCAATCTGCTGACCTCGACGCCTGACTAACATTCTATGCTTCTTTTATCGATGGAAACAACCTTCGTATACGGGCGGCCGCTTCCATCGTGTTCAGAAGCACTAGGAACTTGGTGTGGCGGTGATTCTGAGGTAACGTCCATTATCTCGAACATGCTCTCATCTGATCTAACCGAAAAGTTCTGCACACTGTAAAGCCTATTCTCGTTCAGCGGACCACCGTCACATACCGTTGGTGTAAAGCTCCTCTGCGTGTCATGTCTGAGTCGATTCAGGCATGATCTTAGGTCAGCATTTGAGGTTTAAGTACTCACAGGAAACGCAAATGCACTGATCAACTACGTTTCCTAGGATCGTCTTTCGAAAGAACGAGGGCTGTGCGACGATGTAACAGCCTTTTACGAATATGCCTCTGTAACAGTGTCAGCTGTTCTCAAAGAAGACCTTTGTGTGTCCACCGTGGGATGGTATTCGGTCGACACAGCCTTACAGGTGTCGTATATGAAGGTAGGTATCGTTAGCATCCATTCACCAAGTTCAAGTTCATCGATCCCCCCGTTTACCAATATCCTGATCTACGTCGTCATGCAGTCGCTGTCAGAATACGAAGCGGAAGAGCGCCGCTACCAGTCATTGGTAGAAGCTGAAGATCAGGGAGTCGAAGGTACGACATCTCGCTCGTCCATCTAAACTCGCTTATTCAGACGATGTCCCCGTTCTAATCTTGTTCTACCCCGGTCCGTGGCCAGATATAGACTCAACCCCTGCACCGCCGTCGTATACGGCGGAAGACACCGCGACCTCCTGTAACCTGTATCCGTCACTTCTCGCACCGGACTCTGAAATGGCCTGCGGTGTCCAGCTGGACTCTATTCCCGAGGACGATACACCCCCGGGCTCACAGTACCACATGCCCGTCATGTCTTCGCCGCTTGGCACTCAGCCGAACATCTTCGAACCTCCAGCAGAATACGAAGGGCCGGTCCAGGAATCAGGTACGCCAAGCGACTGTCTCGTCGTTCTCTTCCTCCGTCCTTAAAGTATACGACAGACCTCGACAGCGACGGAACACTCGCAGAGCTGTCGTTCACAGTGAACGAGCCCACCCAGGCAACCGGAGTCTCGTACCGCGTGCGGCCCGCGCACTGGGCCCCGAGCCCGATCGTTAGGGCTCGGGAGCTGGTCGAGTCCTCCCCGCGTTCGCAGGTCACACACAGGCGGCCTGCAACCTCCAGGCAGGGCTCATCCCACAGTATCGGTGTCGTCACGGTGGCGCGAGGCCGCTCTCGCTCTCGGGACAGCGCGTCGTCACGCCGTCCGTCCTCTGAACATCACTCGTCGCAGTCGCGAGTCGGTTCTCGACGGAACTCCGGTTCACACACATCTGCTCTCCTGCGTGGCATGGACATTTCTACTTCAGCTCCTGGCTCTCGACAGACGTCCCTTGGTTCTTATGCTGGCGCGATGCCTCCGGACGTTCAGGTGGACACGCCTCAGGCTCAGGCATCGGGGTGCACACTCTGCGACGACCCCTTCCCCGGAGGCGCTACGCATGTGTATCCGCCTACATATGCTCCTCCTCAAAGCGCAATGATGGAGGGATCTTCCGAGGCGGTAGGGCTGCCAGCGCACCGTCTTCCTCCTCCCACCGGGATGTCGGGCACGGGCGCGCCGGCAGGCGGAAACAGGAACGGCGCGTTCTCCAACGCCTACATGCACGCGAACTACAGCAACCCCAACCTATACCCCAACATGGTGTCCGCCGCCGGACTCAACTACGGCACGCCCTTCGGGTCTCCCATGGCGCACACTGTCCCTACCTTTCCGCTGATGTCTCCGCGAGCGCAGGCGGGCCAGATGCCCGCCCCTACCCCTACCCCTTCCCGCAGCTCGACGGGGAACTACACATTCCACGCCGCACTCGACGCGATGCAGAGCCCGTCCCTCGGGCCTGGTCCTATTGCGGGCACGGCCGACGTGGAGACGTTTGCGGAGGTGCAGCGGAACGCGGATGCTTGGAAGCCGTCTTGGGACGTGTTCCCGCTGAAGGTGTATTGCGGATACGACCTGAAGGTCGTCGCGGTGCAGCGGGACTGGGACGACGCGGACTTGCTCCGGGCGCTGGGCGCGGCGTACGACACGCTCCGCGGGCGGCTCCGGAAGTATTTCTCGTTCATGGATGTCTGGTGAGTGGCCCGCACTTACGACAGCAGTACTCAGTCCGCGCGCTGACCACCGTTCTCGCTTTCGCTGCAGGTATGTCACAATGGTCGCGGTGCGTCGCCGTCTTTCCCCATGGGCTTGTGGAGCCGGTCAATGGAAATTCATTGTTGATGCATGCTTACGTATGATTTGCACCGTGGTCCAGGCGGAGAAGCAGTACGTGTTCCCGCAGCGCGTGGGGCCGGCGAAGATCAGCGCGCACCGCAACATGCGGATGCGCTACCTGCTCGCGCACCCCGCGCACATGCGGGGCCAGCGCGAGATCATCCGCGCGCTCACCGCGCGCAGAGGCTATGGCGTGGAGTTCGTCGAGCAGGCGCGTCTCGGCCGCATGGCGCTGTTCACATGCGGCCTGTTCTTCGTCTTGCTCGTCATCGCGGTGGGGTACGGGGCGTGCACTGGAGATTGGATTGGGGGGTTTAGCATCGGCTGTGAGTAGCTATCTTCCCCTTGCATCGTTCTGGCGGACCTTTGATCACTGACGCTGTGGGTTTATTAACCGGGGGACGTGCAGCGTTCTTCGGGCAGAGCTTCGCGTTGCCGGTCGGATTGCTGCAGGTGGCTGCGTCGTACTTGATGCGCGAGTGCTGAGATGCGGTGCTGGCAGTGCCACCGGCAGCCTGAGCCTCGGGCCACCCAGGTCGTTCTGAACCATGGCATTACCACCTCTGGACCGCAAGATCCCCTGCCAGTGTCCGCGCTCCGCGATGCTGTGCATACCCGCCGCGGGCAACTGTCGCGCAAAGATACTCCGTAGGTCGAAACGTTGATACCCTCCTCAAACCACTCCCGGGTCGCCTATGCTGTATTTTTAACTGGTTGAAGCGTCTACTATAAACAATTTCTTACTGCCTTCCTTCGAGCTCGGAGACGCCATTTCTATTGGTGTTTATCCCAGACCCAGAGATAAGTCAGTCCCCAGTGTTGAAAGGACCTGCTTGAAATCCCGTTGAAGACGTTGAACTTGAAGAGCGTTGAAGATGGTTGAAACATTAGATGAACCTTCTCGAGACGCTTGGTGGGTACACCGCTTCCGGCTTTTCGGGATGCGAAGGGGGCTGTGTAGTGCAACTTGAACTTTGCCCTCGCTCTTGTCGACCACGACTCTGTGCTCTTCTTCTAACTTACTTACGTGCTGTTTTTCGTGCATAGACTTTCTCTTGGGTCTTTGGATAAAGCTCGAGCTCTATCGCAAGGGTTCCCCATGCCGCAAGCGAAGATTACTTACCAACACATAAGTAACGCGGCTTGAATGCCGCAGGGATCGGCAAGGTGCGCATCATACTAATTGCCTCCTCGATTTCATACAGAGTTTTTTTTAGTTCGGGTCGAGTTTGGGTGGCTATAATTGTCGAGATCGGGTGGCTGCACCAAGGCTGCACACCAACTGATTTGAGGATCAACCTGCATTTGGACGGGATGACCTCGTGCGCGTGCGCCACCACAGTTGCACACTAGTTGCACACGATTCCTTCACCGCCGGCCCTGGCGACAAGGGCCCGAGAAGCACCCATCGCATGGTCCCCGGTCCAAGGCGACTATAGTTATGTAACAGGAACCCTTCATACGGTCCTCCTTCAATTTGAAGTCTCCCCTTACACCGCATCGCTACTCGCGAGCAGCTGCGAGTTTCGACCCCCATTTTCTGCATTTTGATCGCGGTGTTGTGTCCTCACTGTCTCCATGTGACGCTGGCGGTTTCAGGTCTTCCGGGCCTTGGGCGCTCTACCGCGATCAAAAGGCGCATACGAGGGTGCTCAGCACGCCATGCGATAAGCGCGGAAGCTACTTACTCTCCCGACGGCGCAACAAGTCCTTGCTTCCAGTACTTACTCATCTTGCAGCGTGCCAATGCGAAGCTTGACGTCGACTGCAGCGAATGTTGCCACTGATTCGTCGTCTGTTTCAGGCGCGCCGTCCGCACTAGTTTCAGGACTAAGTATGGATGCAGTGCGGTTCAAAACGCGGTTTGGAGCCTCTTGAAGGTTGGAGTTCAGAGCCAGCAGGGCGCTGCGGAGGGTGGTGAACGAAGATCAATTGATGCGCCGGACTAGCTTTTCCCGTAGCGAGGCACCACCCGGAACCACACAGATCGCCTTTTTTTGGTGGCTTCCAACGTGCTGTGTTAGCCATCCGGAATCATTCCAGTGGGCGACGTGACACGTGCTGCCAGACATTACCGGATCGTTTGCCTTCGTCGCAGTCCCCGCATCAGGCCGATGAGATCCTGGTGATGCACCAGCGTTACATGTTCTGCAAACGATGAGTCCGGACGCTGTCCGGACCGCTCGACTCCATGGGCGGCGACGATCTGTATAGCCGTTGCCGGAGCGGCAAAGGCGAGGACAGGAAACGTTTCAAGCGAGTCTATGAATGCCATTGACTCCCGGTTGAGCGCAACCTCGGCAAAAGTAGACCGGATACGGTCTTGAAGGCAGATATGAGGCCTAGAGGGCGTTACTCAATCGTCGGGCAAACCTGCTAGCACCGTGCTTAACAGGCGCAAGTAGCTTCTAAGTATAGCGAGTCGGGAATGAGTGGCCCAGATGGTGGCATTAATATTATGCGACATTCGGGAAACAGAAAAGTGTGGAGCAGAAGCGCTAGCAACGTGGAGCTATCAACGTTGATGCCAGTGCCTTTCTATGTTTACCGCCATGATGCAGGACATGCTGACGAACCGCGCGTCCCCCAATCACTGCGCAGATGGCCGCGGGATGCACGCTGTCCATGCTGCTCGTCCCAAAGCGCCATGAGATCGTATAAAACCTCGGCCGTTTGTGCCTCTGTCTCTCCAGTACCACCTTCTTTTCTTCGGTACCCTCTTCTACTTTTTACTCTTTTAAGTCGTTGATCGACTTCGTTACCCCTTCTTTCGCCCAAACACTACTTTCTTTGACACGACAAGATGCAGCACCTCCTCAAGTTCGTTCTCGCCGCCCTCGCTGTCAGCGGAGGTGAGTATTCCGGAGTTCATTACTGAGAAGTAATCTCATCCTGATATCCCCCCGATAGCTATGGCCGCTCCCCTGAACACCCCCGCCTCGGAAGAGGCCAGCGTCACCGCGACCTCCTCCGCCACGTTCACGACAGTGAGCGCGGTCCCCACGAGCCTCTCGTCCGCCCATGCGCACCACTCGCACTCGGGCTCTCACTCTCATTCACACCACGCGCACCACACCGGGTCGTTCTCGCACCACGCGCACCCCACCGGCTTCGTCCACCACCACGCGCACAAGTCCGGTTCGCACTCCGCGCCCGCACACCAGAGCGGATTCGAGGTCGCGCACCCGTCTCGGCTCCCTGCCTTCGCCGCGTCTGAGTCCGCCGACGTCCACTCTGCGCACCCCCACTCTGGCACCCACTACACCGACCTCCCCGGCCACCGCGTGAAGCACCGCCCCTCCGGCATCGCGTCCGCCTTCTCCGACGCGCCCACTGGCTCCGCGCGCGTGTTCCCGTCGGGCTCCCGGCGGCTCGGCTTCCCCTCTGACCGCCCGCACCCCTCGGGCTCGCACTCCCGCCACCCGCACCACCACTCCCACTCCGGCTCGCACACCCGCCACCCGCACCCCTCGGCGACCCCGACCCCCGCCTCGTCTGCGTCGTCGGAGATCGCCACTCCGACCGCATCCGAGAGGAAGGACTAATTCCTAGTCCTGCGCGGTTGACCGGTGGCCGGTGGCCGGTGAGCGTGGACCGTCAGCCGTTGACCGGTGGGCGAGCGGATCGCTGGAGGAGGGCTTCGCGCTGGGTGGTGCGCACTGGGTGCGATCACGGTACGACGAGAGCTGCTCCGGGGCTGGACCCTTTACGACCCCTGTTCATGTCTCGTCTTGTCATTGTCACGATGTCATCTGTATTAAGTACTTTAGTAGTGTTTGGCTTAAGCTCTTAAGGATGTAACTGTATCTTTAGTAGAAGAAGATAATACCGAAGTTTTTGAAGTTGGTACCACTTCATTCATCACGGTGTGATCCCTTTCCTCGCAGATTTGAAGTCCGAAAGTCTCGACCGCGACCTTGTAGCGCTAGTCGTTCGCGGAGGGCGGTGCTGCCAGTCGTGTACAAGTTGCGGCTATGGCGTCTTGCTCGTGCCGGGAATCCGAGCGAGAAATATCTCTATCCTCGTTTGATATCGATGCTCTCCACTCACATAGAGCAAGAAGATATAATAGCTGAGGTAGCCCTTACTCTTTGGGAGGACAGCGGTATCGCGCGCGCTCTCTCATTCGAAGATGTCGAGAGTCAAGACGACGACACTGACCTGCCAGTGGGCAAACCTGGAGGCATGGTCTTTTCGGGAGTGAAAGCGCCCATCGGGCCGGCTCCTCTTAACTCGGAACCACGATCATAACCACTGTGCGAGATTCTTCCGCTAGGCTTGGTGCCTTTCGTGTATTCCTCAGCAATCTGAGTACTGTGATTTTTCGTCAATGGCCCCGTTTTCGAGGCCTACGTTGGCGACCCGATCACCACTCACCAACTCGGATCTTTGAAAGTGGGCCAGCCACACCGCCGAGCGAACTTGAAGATGCCACGTCCCCCCGGTATTCGACTGGGTTTACCACGACAGGTGAGCTACATGTTTGTATGTCCTAATATCGATCGATTGAATCCGCCTTGCCGTGTTCTGCCAGACGGAGGTAAGTAAATGAACGGCCCCAGACTCGGAGTCGGAGCGCGGCCTGAGTCCATATATTGCATCCTCCCTGGAATCAGGACGAAGGATGTGAAGACAGCGATCCAGAGGTGGCGAGACGGTGCAAAAATAGCAAAAGCGGTGAGCACGCAATGTCATAGGCGAATTTCGTTTACTCATGGTCCACCGTTCACAATTGGTTCGACTGACCATGGCATGGTCTATTTCGAGGATTTCATATACTCCAGATTGACGGTCGCGGATTTATACTTGGATATTGAAAATCCATCTGAACGTCTAACTCCGGAACCGAGTGAGTGCTGCGCCTGCTTGTGCACAAATATCGATATTGATCCGCCCGACAGCGTTCGTCCGCAGCGAGGAGCCACACCATCTCCTTTGTGGCTACGAATATATCTCGTTGACCATTCGCGGCCCCCTCAGATTACTAGCGGACAACACGTGCAGAGCATTATTGAACAGCCTCAACATGTGCTCACCGGACGGGTCGCGATGAGAGCTAGCCCGGGGCGCACAATGAACCAGTGCCGCAAGCAGCAATCGTGATGAGATGACTGTTCGCCTCGGTCCGACGAAGGGGATTACGGGACACGTTTATTTCGGTCCAACCTCGAGGTAGGTAACGCGTCTAGAACTCGGAGCGAGCGCGAACAGGCTAAATTTGGAACATAGCAGAACCTCTCAGCTCCGCTCCCTGCTCAATCATCAGGCAAATCTGCCGGTAGTACTGTCCATGGAGGGCGGCGCTTTGGAGTTGGCGGTGTTGCCATTTGATGCCGACTCCGAACAAGACTGTAGTTTCTAGTGACGATGGTGAATACGGGTGGTGTCGGATAGGTATGCGTACCGATGCCTTCGAATGGTGACTTTAAACTTACAGCCATGTAAGACGCGCGTTGTTTGGGAGGATGGCATTGTGGAACGAGCCGACAGACTGATGTTGACTTCGCACAACTGCCGAGGTCTTCGGAACATAAAGAAGCGCCCATCGGCGTGGCTCGCGTGGCATCCGAGGCGGAACCGGTAGTACCTCCACCATAACCACTTTCCAAGCACTTCAGTTACTGTTCTCAACGCTACCCACGCCACCCCTCGCGTCTGTGGCAGTGATCACTCACAAGTTGCAAACTGCGATCCAACTTGCAGATATCTGTCCTCCTCAAGGCTGGGCCACCGCGCGAACTTGAAGCTGCGCCCAGTGCTCGACCAGTGGCTCAACGATGAGGGTATGTGGTGTAAATTTAGGTCTTGTTGAAGGCGCTCTCAGGCTGACGTATTCCGGGTGGAGGCCAATGCTGGGTGCACGAGTCATAAGTATCTTCTCGCACTTAGTACTCACGCTAGCAACAGGGAGCAATCATCACTGATGTCAATGTATTCCAGTTAACCGCAATGATGCAGGGCATGTTGAGCAGCGAGGTCTACTAGAGAGGAACCGCGCATCTTCTAATCGCTGTGCAGATGGCGGTGGGGTGCACGCTGTCCCAGCGCTGTCCACCACTCGTCTCAACTCTCCACGGAGCGCCATGACGTGCTATAAAATCTCGGCCGTTTGTGCCTCCGTCTCTCCAGTACCACCTTCTTCTCTTCTTCGGTACCCCTCTTCTACTTTCTACTCTTCCAAGTCGTTGATCGACTTCGTTACCCTTTTTCGCCCAACACTACTTTTTTGACACGACAAGATGCAGCACCTCCTCAAGTTCGTTCTTGCCGCCCTCGCTGTTAGCGGAGGTGAGTATCTCCGAATCCAACACCCAAACCAGCGCTCGTGCTCACATCTCCCCGATAGCTATGGCCGCTCCCGTGAGCAGCTCCGTCTCGGAAGAGACGAGCGTCGCCTCCGTGGCCACCGCGACCTCCTCCGCGACCTTCACGACAGTGAGCGCTGTCCCCACAGGCCTCTCGTCTGCCCACCCGCACTCGCACCACGCCCACCACTCGCACTCTGGGGCACACTCTCATTCGCACCACGCCCACCCCACCGGGTCGCACGCGCACGCGCACCACGCACACCCCACCGGCTCCGTCCACCCGCACGCACACCACTCTGGCTCGCACTCGGCGCACCCGCACCCGCACAAAACAGGCTCGCACTCCGCCCACGCGCACCCGTCTGGCTTCCTCTCCTCGGCCGCATCTGAGCCCACCGGCGTCCATTCTGCACACCCGCACTCTGGCACGCACCGCGCGCACCCCTCCGGCCACCGCAAGCACCCGCACCACCCCTCTGGCATCGCGTCCGGCTTCCCCCACCCGCCCAATGGCTCCGCTCGCGCACGCCCAACTGGGTTCCGGTCGGGCTCCCCGCGCTTCCCCGGGTTCTTCTCTGGGCGCCCGCACCCCACGGGCTCGCACGCCCGCCGCCCTCACCCGCACTCGCACTCCGGCTCGTTCACCCGCCGCCCGCACGCGACCTGGCACGCGTCGCACACGCGCCACCCGCACTCGTCCGCGACCGAGTCCGCGTCTGCGTCGTCGGTGACCGCCACGCCTACGACCACGGCCACCGCGAGCCAGGACTAAGCGGTTCGCCCTCGACTCCGCTAACCGCTAACAAGTGAGCGTGGACCGTCGGCCGTTGAGCGGCAGGCGAGCGGATCGCTGGAGGGGGGCCTCGCGCTGGGTGGTGTGCACTGGATGCTACCACGGTACGACGAGAGCTGCTCCGGGGCTGGACCCTTTACGACCCTGTTCATGTCATGTCTTGTCTTGTCACGACGTCGTCTGTTAAGTACTTTAGTAGTGCTCGGCGTAAGTATGTACGCTAGGGCCGTAACGTTAACCTTTTGTTTTAGTAGAAGATAATACGTAGGTATCGGAGTATTTGAAGTTGGTACCACTTCATGCATTTCGGTGTGACTCGCTTGGCTTTGGACCTCTTGAATTGTTCGAGCTGTCAAATGCCCAGGATACATATAGTATCGGAACGCGAGCCTCCTGAGCGCGCTCAGGCTCAAGTTCAACCCCTCGACTCGGAACTTCAGGACTTGAGAGCGAGTGCGGTTCATGTTATACGACTGGACTGTCGTCCAGTCTCTCGCCATACCGTTTCATCCCGTTGCTTACAGTGCATGGGGACAAGGCGGCGACAGACTTATGTTTCAAGTTCGACCAACGGTACCGGTGTTAGTGACGAAGCGCCCATCGGGCCGGCTCCTGCGCCGGGCCGTTTCGGAGGAGAGTTCAAGTTTGAACCACGACCATGTCCGAGTCGAACCACCTTGCCCAGAGACTCTTTCGAGAGACGGATCATTGCCTTTGGTGTACTCCTCAGCATTACGAAGGCTATCATCGATGCTAATGGTGGTATCTACTTACGGGTCCTACATAGATTGGCGACGTGGCAACTCGTCGATATCCTTCTGGGCAGGCTGACACCCGGCGGTCGACTGGGTGTACCATGCCAGGTGGGTAGTGTCTCTCTTTAGGCCCTGAAGAGCCCACTCTAACATGCTATAGACAGGGGCCAATGAATGGTCCGAGCGAACCTGTCATAAGTTGTACTTATCCTCCCACTCCCATACGCACTCGGAACTTGAAGCCGCAAGTTTCGAGCCCATTTGCTACTGTAAGTGTAAGTTGATCGCGGTCAGGCACCATTACCATTTCAGTCCCTGTGTATGCAACGTGGGTGGTCTCACGTTTGCTCTCCCATAGACCATGCGATAGCAGGCTGTCTTCTGCAGCTTCCCGACCGCTGGCATCACCATCAGACCTGCGGATATGAAGGCAGGTACAGTAGGACGGTGTAAACATAGCACAGGTACAAAGGTAATAGACGAATTTCGTCCCCTCATGATCCTTTTCACAACTCCCCACGTTGGTGACTATGCCCACTATTCGTGGCAATTTGTTCAAGGACAATGACATGGTCTATGTCGAGCATTTAATCTACGCTATACTCGGACTGACGGCGATACTGGCAGGTTTATACTTGGATGTCGAAGACCCATCTGGAAGGCCGGCGATCGCGCTGCCAATATTTACTCGGACGGGTCTCAACAACCGAGTGGGTGCTGCGCATACTCGTGCACGAATATTAATATCGATATTGACGCGCCTAACTGCTGACAGCGAAGTCCGTCCGCAGCGAGGAGCCACACCAACTCTTTACGTAGTAGTGGCTACGAATATAGCTCATCAACTACTCGCGATCATACCAGATTCCCAGTGGTGACACGTGCAGGGCGTTGCTGAATAGCTTCATTCAACCCGTGCTGGTCACGTCCGGCGGCGTACAACGAACTACTGCCACAGTCACAAAGCGTCCGGGCCTCTAGACTCGCCGGACGGAGTGAACAGTGAGAGCGGACACATCCGCTTCGGACCGACAAGGGGGGTGACAGGAGGTTCTGGTCGAGGCAAGTACTGTAACGCGTCTACAGCTCGGAGCGAGCGCGAACGGGCTAAATTTGGAACATGACAGAACCTCTCCCGCAGACGAAGGCGCTCCGCTCCCCACTCCACCCATCAGGCAAATCTGTAGGTGGTATCCATGAAAGGCGACGTTTTGGAGTTAGTGCCCGTATTACACCGGATCCGAGACGGGCGTGCGCCGTGCGGGTCCTTCCGCGGATAGCAAATACTTACACTGGGTGGAGTTAGACAGCTAAGTATACGTGCCGATGCCTTCGAATGGTGACTTACAGGCATGCAGGACGCACTGACGAACCGTGCATCGGCTAATCACTGCGCAGATGGAGATGACACGCCAAAGCGTTCGCAACCACTCGCACCACAACGCGGCGAAAGGCGCTCTTAGGAATAACGCATAAAACCTCGCGCAAACCTCTCAATCTTCCCTCAGTTTCCTATCTGCTACCGTTGCACTTAACACACGTCGTCGAACGACCTCTCTTTACATCTCAAATCACTCGACGCACTCGCAAAGATGATGCACCTCCTCAAGTTCGCCCTCGCAGCTCTGGCCGTCAGCGGTGGTAAGTGCCCAATCTCCGCATCCAAAAGCCTACTAACATTCCTGACTTGAACTCGCACACACTGCAGCCGTCGCCGCGCCCGCGGACGATTCCTCAGCTGTCACGACGAGCGTCGCCACTGTGCCCTCGCACTCGCACTCGCGCCACCCGCACCCCTCGGGATCGCACTCGGGCTTCCCGCACCACCCGTCTGGGTCGCACTCCGGGTTCCCGCACCTGTCAGGGTCCCGCCGCCCCCACCCGCACTCGTTTGCGTCGCACTCGCACCACTCCGAGTCGCACCCGACCGGGTCCCACTCCGCGCACCCGCACCGTCCCTCCGGGTCGCACACCAAGCACCCTCACCGCCCCTCCGATACTTCGAGCGCGTCTGAGTCCGCGTCCGCGACAGCTTGAACGGCCTATGTGCACGGAGGAGCCAGATCTGTGTAGTTGTTGTTTGTCGTGGTCGTGGTCGCTGCGAGGCAGCTTGATGTTCTGCTCAGCGTTGTGTTGTCGTAGTGGTGTACAGGTCTGCAAGGGCGTATTTAATGAGTATTTCAAGCAGCGTTGTGGCGCCCTGGGGAGGACGACCTGGGGGAAAGTCATACAGCCCCGTCGTCCCTAACCGGCCAGGCGTCGCTCGCAAGAGGGCATTAGAAGAGCACGAGGAGAACGTCGTGATCCCAGGCCAGCCTATTCGAGCTCGCGACAAGCCGGCCAAAGCCATGCGAGAGGACGATTGCGCAATATACGGAGCACATCATCCGCTTTCGCCATGATCCTGCAGCTGGCAAGCCTCACGTCATGGTCTGGAGGGAACAAGTACGCCCACGTCCATTCTATGGCTTCAGGGTCAGTGTCGACGAGGGTGTGCCTCCGAGTCGTGTGACGGTGGACGAACTAGAGAAGGACCCAGTAGGCGGACTCGAAATCGTCGTGAGCAGCGGGCCCCCCGGAAATTCCGCGGATCGGGTTCAAGCCGGGCGGATGAGAGGAGAAAGCCTTCCTGTCAGCGAGGTTCTAGTCAACCCTCCATGCCGGTGGAAAACTGAAGATGAGGATGAGTAGACTTTCGCTACCAGTCTTACCAATTCCGCGCTCGACAAGCATGCCGTGTAGACCGCACTACCTTGTGGTGCCATCTGCAGGCTCGCAGACGAGAGTTCACTTAAAATCGTCGCCTACGGATCCAGGAGATTCCTTCAGCGACTCTGACTCGCTAGCCCGACATTCGAGCATGATGGCGCGGTGGTCTGTGTCAATTTTTGAGTCGTCAGCATGAATTTTTAGCGGATGAGAGTGAATTTGTTACCGGATGGCGTCGCGAAGAACCTCTACCACTGACAGTTATTTCGCCACGTCCTCAATGACACAGCAGGCCGCTGTACGTCCCTTGTCATAACAACCGGTGATAAATAGCTAAATTTTGTGGTTACAGCCGATTTTATGGCGTATTGAAGGATTTCCGTCGACCAATGCAGCATGGATGAATGTGGTTGAGGTTGAGATCAGGCTCGGCGCTATTCGGAATTGAGTCGACGAAGGCGCCCACCGGGCCGTCTAACCGGGAGGCTGGTGTGGCGGTGGTTGTCTCAGTCTGATCCCGAACTGCCACCACAACCACCTTCCAGGAAGATTTTACGAAAGCCAACGGAGCTGGGACGGATAGACTACATGGTTTCACTGTGTTCGGCTTATATGTTTGGAGGCAAAACGAAGCAAAACTCACGGTCAACTACTGGCAAGTTCAAGCGCTACGTGGACGAAGTCGGAGCCCCTCCCCTCTGCAGCTGTGCAAGCGCATTTGCTCCTCTTTGATCGAGGTATGTGAACTCTCTTGCATCTAAACAGCATGAATGCTCTCATGAATACCCTGTGGCCTCTCAGATGACCCCCTCAGCTGCTCTGCAGCGACGATCTAGACGGCGATATACGGAGAAAATGCGTCCGGGGTGGCGAGACCATGTACCCATCGACCACGGTGAGCACGTAATTTCGTATGCGAAGGTTCTTCTCCTCATGATCGACCTCACGGCTCGCGAACCTCGACGCGGGCTACTAATGGCGAACGTTCGCAATTGGCTCGAATTACTCTATTTCGAGTGTCTATTTATGCCTCAGTCCCACAGCTAAACTTATAATTAGGCCCAGAAGGGTCCTCTAGAAGTCGGGTATTCGGCGTGCTCGGACGGGGTTTGAAGGCCATCCAGGCTCGGAGGCGAGGAAGGGAGGACCTGCGCAGACTCGTGCACGAGAACCTAATCGATACGTCCCATAAGCTTTGCCCGCAGCCAGGCACCACTCGCACTCTGATTCCTCACCGGTTGCGCACATAGCGCGTTCGCTATTCGCAGCTAGGCTAGTGGACGAACGTGCCCAATGCTGACGTCTGTTACTTATAGAGCAGCCTCTCCTCCGAGTCGCAGTCGCCGCATCAACGCCACTAGAGTCTACCGTACGGATTGCGATGATGGAGCGATGAAGTCTCCCAAACGTATCAAAGGACGAGGACCTCTAGACTCGGAGGATCGACCGAGCGGCCTGTGTATACAACTCGGACCGACACTGGCAAAGGCTATAACGGGGAGCGCTTCGATTCCGGTGCAGGCAAGTGACGCGTTTATTACGAGTGAGCGCGAGACCGGCTAAATTTGGAGCATAACATAACCCCAATGGAATCCCACTGACAGACACGCTCTCTCCCCGCTCAATCATCGGCAAAGTCTCCTTCCCCCGGGAAATACAGACGGGGTTCTGGAGTCTAGGCCCCGAACCTATATCGACCCCGAAACGGACGATGCCAGTCTGTCGACGGCGCAGGTTTAGTATGAGCGACACAGAAAATGTGAGTGGAGTCTGAAGCGAGAGGGTGCCGTCCGTGATGATGTTTCCAAACTTACTTTCACATTTGCACCGACAGCCGTGCCGTAGGAAACTTTGGTTAACCGCCTGTCCGCTAATCACCGCTCGGTCCCAGATGTAACGTCACGGCGTTCGCAACCATATGCCGCAAGCCAGTCTACAGAGAGCGCTTCGGGTCTCCGTACGCGTATAAAAACCCTCTCAGTCCCCAGCCTTTCTCCTCAGTACCCTCCTCGGATACTACCTGCAGTGCGCCGCTCGTCGAACAAACCCCAGCTCACATCGCACCCTCTCTCTCAACCATCACCAAAGATGATGCACCTCGCCAAGTTCGTCCTCGCCGCCCTCGTCGTCGTCGGAGGTGAGCTCCGTCTCCCCGCATACCACTAACGACTCGGTCCCCTAGTCCTAGTACCAGTACCAGTACTGACAGCTTCCCCCCCTCCGTAGCCATTGCCGCTCCCGCGGACTCCCCCGCGGCCGACGCCGTGAGCGTCGCGGCCAGTGTGCCGGCTGCCGATGCTGGTGACGTGCACCACCCGAAGCACCACAAGAAGCCGCACCACCCCCGGGCCGACCCGGTCGCGGATGTTGGTGACGTGCACCACCCAAAGCACCACAAGAAGCCGCACCACCCTCGGGACGACCCGATCGCGGATGCTGCTGACGTGCACCACAAGAAGCCGCACAAGAAGCCGCACCACCCTCGGGACGACGCGACCGCGGAGCACCCGAAGCACCCGAAGCACCCGAAGGAGCCCAAGCACCCGAAGCACCCGCACACCTCTAAGCACCCGAAGCCCGCCGCTGCCACCGCGGCCGCGGACGAGGAGGCTTGAGCGGCCGGTAACAGTAACAAGGAGGGGGGGGCTGCGTTGACGGTGTCGCAGTCCTCCCGTAGACGTTTGCGGCGGTCTTGGTCGCACTCGGATGCGGAGGGCTCGAGGTCCCCGGAGTTCTTCATGTTTTGGGTTCGAAAGTCGTTCATTACTTGCTAGCCACTGCGGACGCCACGGTATCATCGTCACGGTCTTCGGAATACTGTCCTCGTTGTCGTTGTTGTCCTCGTTGTCGTTGTCGTTCTGTAATCTCTGTTCTTCTCAGCGTTGCATTACTTACTATGGCCCTGGTAGCGTACGGGTTTGTAAAGCTGACTTGAGCAGACAATTATGTCAATGTAAATCAAATGTGATTCGTACACCAGCTTTCCACGTTCGCTGCCCGGAACTGTTCAAAGCGAGAGCATGCAAGCATCACGTCTAACCTAGTAAGTCCGCTAACATACTACTTGTACCTCCCTCTCCACTTTTCCACCCCACTTGTCGTACTCCCAAACCTTGAGAATTTGCGGTAGAGCGGTCCACAATCCATAATCCTCACTGGCCCCTCCGGCTTCCGCGACTACTAGTGAGGGAACCGAGAGCTTTGAGGTTCAGGATGGTGGTCGGAGCTCACCGATGGTGGGAGAACGGTCCGGACCGTGATCGCACGGAGGCGTGCAATGATCATTCTTACATGACAATGCGTGCCACGCCCCAAGTTCGACAACAAACATTCAATGCTAGTACTTGCAATTGATCTACCAGTGATATGCGGAATGTATATTGGAATCTGAAGCAGAGTCGCAAAAACGAACGTAGTGGTACCTGCCAATCGGCGACCGAACGTCGTTAGCCAGGACTTCGACCTCACCGTAACCCTCACCGGGCCCTCCTGCTGCCGCGACTACCTCTCCCAGACCCTTCGCTCCTTCGAGCCGTTCCCCCGCTGTTTCCAGCCCGGGTGATGCTCCTCGTTTGCGGACCGCTCCGCGACATCGCCCCGCCTCCGACCACGTCAGGAGGGTTGGCCGCGGCGGCAGTGACCTGCGTCGTCCGCGCCCGGGCCCGTGTGCGAGGACCCTGTCGCGGCTCAACGTCGCCCTCAGTGGCTGCTGCAACGCCACGCTGCGCACGGGGTTGGCCTTGACCTGAGTGAGACTGGCCAGCCCGGCACTCGGCGACATCGCTCGAGCCAGCCTCCCACGGCGCAGGTGCCAAGTGCATGCCCCGCAGGGAGCGCAAAGTAGCGGGGTCGATATCGACGTCCTCCATGTCCGAGTCGTCGCCGTGGAGCATCATGCTCACCTCGGCCGCGTCCCGCAGGTCCTCCACGTTGAACAGGG
The DNA here is from genome assembly GCA_002760635.1 of Ganoderma sinense ZZ0214-1. Classification (NCBI taxonomy): domain Eukaryota; kingdom Fungi; phylum Basidiomycota; class Agaricomycetes; order Polyporales; family Polyporaceae; genus Ganoderma; species Ganoderma sinense. The sequence continues at coordinate 162,203 of AYKW01000028.1, forward strand.
GCGCGGTCCGGAGAGCGCTAACGGCTTTTCCGATGTCGAGGTTGAGGCTACCAGCGTCGTTTTCGCCCTGGCTCCGTCCGGGCTGGATTTCCGCGTCGGACTCCCACGGGTCATCGTACTCGTCGTCGTCATCACTGTCGTCAGAGTCGTCGGGCCCGTGCTCCACTGTGGTCTCGCGTGTCTTGCCCTTCGCAGCACGAGCGGCGCGTTTGCGGCGGCGGCGGCGATGCCGTTCGGACTGTGTTTCGGACGACGAGAAGTCGTTCACCGTCCTCATGTCCGGGGGGATGTACTCGAGGGGCCCGTCGTCGTCGACCTCTGGCCACGGCCCGGCCGCGAGGGCCGCATCGAAAAGCGACAGAACGTTGTCATAGGTCAAGCTTTTTTCCTTAACGAGCTCGCTAAACTTCGTCATCAGGAAGGTGAAGGGAGGGTTGTGCAAGATCTCGAGGCCCTGGGCATCATTCATCATCCAGTCAGACTTCGCCATCCTGGCGATGCTGCCATCGTCTTGCTTGAACACGTGAGCGCAAGTTTCCTGTCTGGTTAGCCCGTCGATGCTGGTCGCCCTACAATCGATGTGGCGAATAACAACCCATAGCAGTGCCCAATAGAAGGACTCAAGGTCATGGCGTATGGCGTGAATGACGGGTCTTGTGTTCCTCCCGAGAAGATCGATGGCCATGAAGAGAAACGTTCCCTGCAATTATCCGGGGGTTGCATTAATATTGGTAAAAATGCAGCTACGGGCAACAAAGGACTTACCGTCCTCTCCTTTAGAAGCCCCTCGGTATCATCAGCAACCAGGAGGTCGTCCACAGCCTCTGCGGACAGGGATGAGATGTCGCCATGGGGGACATTTCGGCTCATAGACGAGTAGTCGAAGTCGTGGATGAAGCCGCAACCCTGATCCTGCATAGCGGGGTCGTCGACGATCAAGATGTTGCCTACGCTGATGTCCCGATGTAGGACCCCGCCCCTGGTCATGGCAGTGCGATGACCTGTATGGACATCGAGGCATCTCAGTGAGTCTCGAGGCACACAGATGAAGCACGACGACTGACCGATAATGGCGTCCCGGAAAGCCATAACGAGTTCCTTCGTGTTCCGGAATTGCGTCACGGGCCGCCCGACTTCGGCCACGACGAACCTCATGTGGCTCCGTTCGCGATGCCAGTAATTAGCGCCCTTCCCTCGCCTCCACACGAAAGTCTGTTGCATGGGACGGTGAACAGGGCGTTTGAGGGAGCTGGAGGTGGCGGATAGCGATGGAGGAGGGGTTGCTACTGATCGCTGTGTAGTCGGGGCGGACAGACGGGACTTATGGTGCCCACCGTTGAGGGAGATGGGTGCGGGCGCGCCGTAAAGCGCAGACTCCCAGAGGCGCACTTCACGCTCGCCCAGGTCGCCCCCGCAAAGCAGGTTCGGGAGGCCCTTGCGCTCATTCGGAGCGATCGCGCTGCCGAGGCGGTCGTAGAACTCCTTCTCGGGGCGCCGGACGATTTGGCGCCAGGCCTCTTTGATGACTCGCACCCTGAGGTCGTCGGGGGAGACGGGAGTGTCGATGAGCCGACCGTTAACGAGGCGACGTGTGTCACGGATAGCATGCCACACCGTTGTCGCGCGGGAGAAGAGGCGTCCGTTGACGTCGAGGATCTTGAAAGCGATGAGCGTCTGAGGCTCGCGGCCGCTCTCGTCCTCACCGTCGAAGATTTGGAGAGATCGTGCCTCGGAGAGAGGGAACTTGTTGGTGTCGACGTGGACCTTAGCGATCCTGAGGCGATCCTGCAGCCACTTCTCGTCTTCAGGGCTCAGCCTCCGCATAGTTGGATCCCATCCGACGAATGGTCCTTCTTCAGTGGGGTGAACGAAGTTCCAGAAGAATTGCCGAATGACCTTGAGGTCTTCGACGTTGTTGAGACGGAGGGGCTGACAGATGATCGCACCAGAGTGGTCGAAACGACAGATACGTAGCACCGTGCCGTAGATACCGAGCACGAAGGTGCAAGTCAGGCCGTGCGCGTGCATCAGATTGCGGGCGTTGACCGCGAGCTGGACGAGAGTCCTGCAGTGCATGAGGCCCTTCTTCTTGAACGGATCGTCGTTCCCCTCCGCCTTTGCCACCATAATCCCGGAGAAGCCGAACCAGTCTGGAGAGCTGTCGGAGTCAAGCTTCTTCCCGGGAAAAGAGATGGCGATATCGGGAAACGTGGAGTGGTGGTTCTTGGCGAATGCGGTGAACGGGAAATACTGCTTGATCTTGTGGCAGTCCATGAAGTCGGGGCGCTTGTCGGCAGGGAACAATGAGACAAGGGAACCTAGAGCTGTAAGCTAGGGAAGAATGAGGGACTGCTGGAGAGGAAAGTAGAGGAAAGCAGTGGAGACGCACCAGGTCTGGATAGGAATCTGCTTCGTGGCCCTTCTGCGGCTTCCACCGCTCGAACTTGGCGAGGGTCTTCTTGATATCTCCAGGAGGCGGGCTTGCGGCGCTGGAGGGGGCATACTTGCGGACAAACTCAGCGCCACTGGCCTTGTCGATGATAAAGTGGTGGCGAAGTTCCTTTTTCCAGCCTTCAACAAGAACGCCTTCTTGATAAGTGTCTTGTTTGGTAATCGGATGGTTAGTCGACTTCTTGTCGCGAGGGGTGAACGCCGCTCATACCTGAGCAGCAGTGGCAGAAACAGCTGCTACTGATCTCCTTCGTGGAGAGAGACATGTTATACTGTCGAGAACTGGCGGATTCGGAGCTGGTGGTTGAAGTCCAACAATAGACGGATAACAAGCGCTGATGAGAATAGCAAAATCAACACGTGTCCCGAGTACGCATCGATCGGAAGGTTGTTTCACCCATACTGGTGACTCGGATGGATGGATTTGACTTACCAGTTGTACTGGTGGCACCACGTTGAAGGGAGGTATGCCTGAATGTGGTTGATCTTGTAAGTGTCGCGCAGCCAATGACCGCGTTTAATACGCCTAGAACAATGAGTTAGTCTAGACGAGTTCTCAAGATTTGATGGAATGCTCGATAAGTGCAGATCAAGTAGGATACGACGATTTGACTCGTCGGCGTAGCATCTGCGGCGATCCCAGTCGTCCATAATGCACCACCTCATGGAGAAAGAACGGCGGTAAGTAATATGGGCAGAAGCATACCTGAAATAATTTTTTTAATAACCTTCAACTCGAAGATGCCAGAAGGTGACGCAAAGACTCGTTGTAGGGGACGGCGACCTATGGCGGTTGAACTTGAACGTTCAAGATGAACTGTCGAGTCAGCGCCTAATAAGGCACCATGTAGCCGCCGGGCCCATGCGGCACAGCCAAAGCCGCTCCAATTCAATTTCTTAACCACTCCTCTTACCCCTTGCGGAGACCGTGCTTCGCGCTAGGTGCGTGTCTGTTAGTCGGTGGCTGTTCCAACAGTGCTAGTGAGGCTTCGCATGACTAACTTCACTTTGGGGCGCGCCTATGTCGTCTACTGATTCTGGCATTATCTGCTAACCCAGTGGCAGGGCTGGGCGGAACAGAGGCGTCGAAGGAGCCCATTCAGACCTGCATGCACGCCGCAAGTAGGCCGTAGTTCAGTGCGCAGCGCTCAACGAGCAGATGAAGACCGACGACTGGGAGTCGGCGGCAGGTCAGCACACGTAGCTCGATGCAAGACGTAAGATTGGTGGGCATACGTCGTACGACGACTCAGTCGTGTAGCGCACAAAAGGTAGATGGAGGTTTCGATGGTCTCCCCGCCGACATTATCCCCATCGCTACCATGAGCGGAGAACAAGGGGATTAATAATGAGAGGGGACGCACATGTTGATGGAGTGCTGATAGGTTTGTCCTTGGACGCGGCGATCTTGGTGCCGGCTCGGATAGGCTTCAACACTATGCCCCCTTCTCATCTGAGCGGGGCAGATCCGTTGACTCTGAGGCGTTCAACATTCGCGAGACGAGTCACTGAATGGTATTTCTAAGGCTACATGCCTCCTGAGTTTCGCCACCCAGCCATTTCCTCACCGCTCACCGTGCTCCCCATCGTAATTGCGCACTGGGCAGGCACCGGGGTCTGGGGGGGTTTCAAACGTCGTTCATGAGCACTTTGTTTCGCGACGACCTGGTACTAGCAACTCACGTTCGAACATAGCCTGGCGGGCTGGGGGATGCGGCGGCGCGTGCGGCACTCTTCGGCTAGAACATCGCTCTTCCTGCCGAACTGCTGCAGGTAGTTAGTAATTAGCTGCGTCGGCCTTGATGCTTGATGCATTGATGCGAGCTCGGAGCGAGTGCCTCGAGCCACCAGACTGACCCCAGTAAGTGACCGAACTATGATCCGTTCCCACTGGTCCGCGAGGTAAGTACGCCCTGAGCGCATCTGCAACGCTGTACGTCCCGGCAGCCGCGAGCGATGCCCGCAGTCGCACAATGAAAACTGCTACGTACAGGTGTGGAGTTGATGCCGGATGCCTTTGGACTCCGAGTCGGAGAACTCGAAAACGGCGAGTGTTCTGTCGGAGCCTGTGTGTTGAACTGCGTAGTAAGTACGGCCTGTAGAACAATCTCGAATATCTAAGCTACATATACAGCTGTGTTACTGAAAAACGTGCCAAATGGACGGTCACCTTCAAGTTCAAGCTGACTCGCCGCCGCCAGGGACATGTACGCGGCGCTTAGGGCCACACTGCTTCCGGCTTTTCCCGACGTAACTGAGTGACCGCAGTCACAACTTCAACGTTCAAGCTGCCCTCGTCATCCTCGATCATCCGACGTCCTGAACGAGTTTCTTCCGACGACTTGCATCTGTGGACCTATTCTTGTCTCTCACAATGGGCAGCTCCGTCGTGGCAGCCACTCCTCTGAGGCACAAACGTTGATTACGGCCGCAAGCAACCCTCCGCTCGACAAGGATCTCGAGATAACACAAGATAACACATCGACAAGACGGCCGCCGGCCGCGGCAGGGATCAATGGCAGGCGAGTAAAGGGTCACAGCCTCCTCGTTTCCCGCCCCTTGCAGAGCTTCGGCTTCGGTGGCTATGATTGTCGGCGACGAGCGTCGAGATCGGGGGTGGCAGCACAGCAAATGATGATTTCATGCATCAGCCTGATCGAATATGGTCCATGGACGGGGTAACCTCGTGCGCCACCACAGAGTGCATACGGTGCATTATGACTGCCGCCCCCTGGCTACAAAGGCTCGACTAGTCCCGAGGCGGCAGCCATCACATGCTCCGCCGGTCCAAGACAGGCACCCTCCTGCACCCTCCCATAGTCCCATCTCCTCCCATACATACGTGCCTCCTCGGCAAGGATTATCAGAGGATCAGTACGAGGGTCCTTTACTTCTCTTCGACACGCCTATCAAAATGCGTATTGCAGCCCTTCCGTAAAGACCGAAGGGCACTATGAGGACGTGTACTTATGTAGTCCTCTACAAAAGGACATTGCAATTTCTACAGCGGAGGGTGCCTGTGGAGGAACGTCGAGGCGTTCACGCCGATCTTCCTAAAGTAGCTGTATTGGATTGGCACATATGGTTCAGCCCCACCGCCGAAGCATTCTGATCTGGACTTCCAAGTCCAAGTGTGGCGTACGGTCATCGCACTCTCGCGAGCTGCGACTTTCGACCCCATTTCCTGCATTTTGATCGCGGTGTCGGCCCTCGGCCCTCTCCATGTGACACGGGTGGTTTCAGACCTTCGGGGCGCCCGTCGGCCCGACACGGCGATCAAGAGGACACACGAACGCAGCGCGAGCGAGGCCGCCAGACCGCACGCACTCTCGTAGAAATGCAGGTTGCGCTCGGCACGAGGCGGCGACGCGATAAATGGACGTTGCTGGGCCACGACCACACGAACCCCCGACGGTGCGAGCCATCTCGCGGCTTGCCAAGCTTGAGGATGCCTGACGTCAACTGGAGCGGGGGCTGCGATTGATTTAATACCGATTCGACGGCCGATACCACCGTCTGTTTCGGGCGCGTCGTGGACGCGCTAGTTTCAGGACTACGGACGCATGCCCCTGGAATGCCGGGGATGGTGCCGCCTCTTGGCAATATTAATAAGTGCTTACTGACTTGCTTGCAAGGAAGCAACGGGGGAAGTTGAATCCCGTTCGTCCGAAAAGGAGCTGCCCAGGGCCCCAAGCATGATGAGTTTTGTGGCGAAAGTTGAAGGTCCAGATTTTCAGGACAGGGCCTTCCTTCGGGAGGCGCTTTCAGGGCGCTCCGTGTGAGAAGCGCCCGCGGTTACCACTTTTGTCCGGATTAAGGGAACCTCCTGTAGCCCCGGTTACTGTACCAAATCACTCAGTTCGACACCCCCTGTGACCTGTGACACCCCCCAAACTCAGGCAAAATTCGGCAGCCGGCCCCGGAACCTGTGACACACCCCGGATATTGGCCAGTTTGAGGGCGCGCTGTCGCGCGCCTCCTCTAAGCGCCCGGTCGTACCTCGCGGCCAATTCGACGACGGCCTCTGTGACACGTTACAAGCGCCCAAGATCCGGCGGATCGGCCGGCCTGTGATCCGTGACATGTCGAACTGAGTGATTTGGTACAGTATCTTCGGGTCCCAGCAGGCTGCTTTTGCCTGGATTAATGAACCAGCCATATCTCCCTTCCTCCATGGTCCTCTCAGGTGCTCTCAAATCATATTGAAGGCGGTTCGAAGCCTCTTGAAGCCGCTTGAAGCCGGGAATGCTGCCGCGAGTGTCGAGCGAACATCAATTGATGCGTCGGGCAAGCTGTGTTGGCACTGAGGCACCACCTGGAACCACTGATCCTCTTCGGTGGCTTCCATCGAGTATACCGTGTTAGCCATCCGCCAAGCAGTGCTACAAATTATCGGATCGCTCGTCCTCGCCGCATCAAGCCCATGAGGTCACATTGATGCCCAGCGTCACGCCCTCAGCAAAACGACGAGTCCCGACGGTGTCCGGACCGCTCGACTCTCTGGGCGGCCACAGGCGGCCACGGCCTGTATCGCTATTCCTCCGGCCACCAAGGCCGTCGCAATACACGTTTCAAGGCAGTCTACGAGCGAGGTTGACTCACGAAACCTCAGGATTGAGCGCAACCTCGAGCTGTAGCCGACCCTCATCCGCGGACGTTCGAGTCAACGCTCAATCGCCGGACGAATCTGCTTGCACAGTGGAAGACATACGATACTGTGAAATTTTCTTTTGTACCGAGTTGAAGCTGAGGGGTTCAGATGGCGCAAGCCTTGGGCAACAAATTCCAGAAAACATTAAGTGGAGCTGAGGCGCTAGAGTCGAGGGTTGTGGCGCTATCATCGGTACCTTCCGACACTTGCACTTTACAACTGTCAAGGAGGAAAAATGATGCCGAACCGCCATCCCGTCATCTACTACCCAGATGACGGCGGGCCGCCCGCTAGCCACCACCAAGAAGTACAGCCAAGTCCTCTTCGGTCGTATATAACCTCGGTCGGTTCGTCTCTGTTTCTCCAGTGCCACTTTCTTCTTCTCTTCGGTACCCCCCCGGCCTCTTCTTCTTCTTCTTCTTTCTACCCTTCCAAGTCGTTGATCGACCCTTTTTTCCCCTGTCCACTACTTTTTATTTGGGTCCCAACAAGATGCAGCACCTCCTCAAATTCGTTCTCGCAGCCCTCGCTGTCAGTGGAGGTGAGTATCTCCATCTCCTGCACCCGCGCGCTCCATCTCCCTCCCGAGTCTCGAGGCGATTGGATTCGATCCGGGAACGGCACTTACTGACGCGACCCCGCGCGCAGCCCTCGCCGCCCCCATCGCCCACGAGAAGCGCGACGCGCCCCACTACGACGCCACCCTCACCGTCACCGTCGACGAGTACACCACCGTGCGCTGGTCCCCCACCCCGGCCAGCCACGCGCAGTCGCACGTCACGCACGCCACGCACTCCGCATCGCAGTCGCAGTCGCACGCCGCCCACCCCACGAGCTCGGTCCACCACGACACCGCGTCGCACTCGACCTCGCACTCTGCGTCGCACTCTTCGCAGCACGCGCACTCGACGGCTTCCCACTCGACTGCCTCGCACTCGTCGCAGCACCCGCACGAGACCGCGTCGCATTCGTCAGTGGCCCACTCTACCGCGTCTCACTCCTCGAAGCTCGCGCACTCGACTGCCTCGCACTCGTCGCAGCACGCGCACTCGACTATCTCCTCCTCCTCGGTGCACCCCCACTCGTCCGCCGGGGTGCGCGTGGCGCGCCCGTCCGAGCACCACTCGTCGAGCGTGGCGCCCACGAGCACGGAGTCCGCGCACGCGCACTCCGCGACCCACTCCGCGTCGCACTCTTCTGTGCACCCGCACTCCGAGTCGCATTCCTCTGTGCACCCGCACTCCGCGTCCCACTCCTCTGCGCACCCGCACTCCGCATCGCACTCCGAGTCCGCGCATCTGTACTCCGCGACGCCCTCGGCTAAGCCTCAGTCCGCCCACCCGCACTCGGACTCGGACTCGGCACACTCGGACTCGGTCACTCAGTCGGCGCACCCCCACTCCGGTACCCAGTCGGCCCGCCCGCACTCTGGCATCCAGTCCGCGCACCACACTCCTTCACGCACGTCATACCCGCGCACTCTGGCACCCAGTCTGTGCACCAGTCGTCCGCGACGCCCTCGGCGCACCTCCACTCCGGCACGCATTCCGCGCACGCGCACTCTAGCACGGACTCGGCTCACCCTCACTCGGGCACGGACTCGGTTCACTCCCACTCTGGCACCCAGTCGGCACACCGCCACTCCATGACGCGCGTCGCCCGCCCCCACTCTGGCACCCCGTCCGCGCACCCGCACTCCGCCACCCCGTCCGCGTCCGTGCACGTTAAAGCGGCCCCCTCCCTCTTTGTGAGCTCGCACTCGAACACCGCGACGCAGTCCGCCCACCCCCACTCGAGCACGCAGTCCGTCCACCACTCGTCCGCGCACCCCCACTCGACGCAGCCCGCGCACTCCTCCGCGCACTCCCACTCCACGCAGCACGCACACTCCACCGCTGCCACGCACCAGACCAGCGCCCACCCGAGTGCCTCCTCCGCCGCGCCGAGCGCGTACCCCTGGGGCAACCCGTGGGCCAACCCCTGGGCCGCCGCGAATCCGTCGGCTTCCGCGAACCCGAACCCGTGGGCTGAGAACCCCTGGGCTGAGAACCCGTGGGTCAACCCCTGGGCCAACCCCTGGGCCGAGTACCCGCCCTGGGCCGCCCCCAGCCCGCAGGCGCCGACGACCTCCGTCGCCCACCAGCAGACCAAGCCGACCGCGACTACCCACGCGCACTCGACCGCTAAGGCGTCGATGACCCGCCGCCCGCGCCCGACCTCGACGCACTCCGCGCCCTCGCACTCGGCGTCTGCGTCTGCGTCTGCGACCCACCACTAATCGGTGGATGGAGCGAGGGAGCGGCAGCTGGCTACTGCACGCACGACTCGGACACGAGGGCTCTCTCGGGGCTGGACCCCCGATACGAACAGAACGAGGACATGATTACCACACCGCATCTTAAGTATACCCTAGTAGTGTCTGGTTTCCTGTCTAGCGTATATTTTGGGTAGAGTAGAATAGGTTTTTTTTATGGAAGACGAAGTTGGTACTACTTCCTTGACCTCGGTGTGATTCGCGCGACTTCGGCTCTGAAGATTTTAAGTTCACGAGACTGTGGATTGAACTGGTAAGGACTACTCTTCCGAGTATTCCGAGTCCTCGAGTTGGCTCTCCAGGGGGGATGACCTTGAAGTCCTGCACCGGTCGGTGTTGAGGGTTGGGGTATTCCGAGTCCCTTTTCACTGTGGTGGTTCTCGTTCCTTTACGCTTCAAGGTCGTGGTAGGTCTCTACTCATGCGTCCTCCATGGAAGGGAGTAAACAAGTATCATATCGCCGTCGATTTATTGCCGCTACATGTTCGCAACACGGTACGACATAAACATCAAATCAGTACGTGTAACACGACGTACATGAGCATTAACGAAGAGGACTGCCCTGCAGCGACCTGCCTCCATCTTCCGTCTAAAGGCTGGGTCCTCCTACCGATGACGCCTGAGGCGTTTTAGAGCCTAGCGTGCTTCCGCCTCCGCTCATGGACGCGTCCGAGTCGTCACGGAGTCCCGCTTGCGCTTCCAAGTCTTCAAGCCGGAGCCCTCGCACGTTCCGCCCTCAGCATCAGGCGCACTACCGATCCCGGTTGTCCGTCTGAGGCATGGAGGATCAAACGGACGCGGCCCGTCCCCGCTGGTATCTCTCCCAAGGGCGCGGTCGAAGATCTCCAGAACCTCGTCGTGTGTCACCTCGGCGAGTGGGGTAGACAGAGGGCCGCCGAAACCTATGCTCCTGGCACAATGCATCCGAAGGCTGTGAAGAAGCGCAGAGAGCGAGCGGTTGTTCCGGACTATGACGTGTGAGAAAACGAGGAGGTAGCCGCGCTCGGCGGTGGCAAAGTCGCCGATACAGTCGACACCCGCCGGGCCGCTCCGACGACGATCCTGCAAGTGCTTACTCGTCGTGCTCTTCATAGGGATGGTCCGGCTGGAGAAGTGAGGCCCTCAGTGCCAGAGTAGTCGTCGCGATAGCGTCGCGGAACGGGGCCACGAGCTCCCTACGGTGTTCCAGCATCGTGTCTTGAACTGCTGCCCAACTTCGCTCACCACGAACCATCCGTGGCTTCGTTTCCGGTGCTGGCCGAGTTATTTGCGTGGTTGGACGGATGACCGGACTACAACAACAATGCGGTTAGCCTGATCAGTATGCTTGTAGTTATAAGGAGGAGAATAGGACAGAGAGACAGCTCGGAACTGGATGACGGCTCGTCGACTTGTTAAGTAGTGTGGAATTCAAATTACTTACTTAGTGTCCTTCGGAGTGCCATCACGGTGACCTGGCACAGCCGAAGCAACCTTAAATGTTAAATTTTGTTAACCACGTCGTCCTCGTGGGGAAGGGTCTACTACCTGTGTCAACACTCGAGCCTCGACCCTCTATGCCTCCTCGGGTTGCTCACAGCTCCGAGAAGGACAAACAGGCTGCAGTTTCACGTCGTAGACGTGCAAATAAAAAAAGGACATTGGAAAAAACGACGCCACTCACATAAGATGTGCTCGACCATTCGGAGGATGGCCTCTGCTCGCCTTGCCAGCGAAGTGCCATGACCACTGCCGATGACAAGTGGGCTCTTGAAGGGGCCGCCGGTCACGGTAGGGATTAGATTGTCGTTTCGTCGGTCAATTCTTCTCTGTCAAGGATTGCAGAATTTAGTATGTTACATAAATACTGACCAATTAATGCATTTCTGAGCCGTATGACCCTCGTATTCGACGATGGGAGAAGGAGGAAGGCTGTTTAGCGCTAGTCCCGGATACAGCCGAGTCAATGATCATACCACTGGCATCGAGCGCCCATTCTACAACCGAGTTTCCCTCCATGCATTCGAGCTCTGTCCGCACTACCGTGCACGAACAGCTTCCACCTATCGGGCAGTCTTCGTACAAGTCGCGACCTTCCCGTGGCAATGAGACTCAGTTACGTAAATGCCAGGAGAAATGATGAGGTGCATCAGTCGCGGTTCAGGACAGGACTCGGCAGTCACGGTGGGAACGGCGGTAAGCAATCCTTTTTCTTACCTGACCCCAGGCTTAGCACTGAGTACGATTACGAGGTTTCAAGCGTTCCATAAAGGTGAGCAAGGACAGTGTAGCACCACCATGCCAGATTAAGTGCTAGCGCCCCCGTTTCTGCACAATCCCTCGATCTGCGGCCCCAACCGGAATGACAAACAGTAGCGTCTTTGCTCGATGCTCCTACTGACAGTGTACAGGTCTCATCGGATCCAAATGGCAAAAGTACTTACGCCTACCATTCATCACCGTCCTTCCACCGAGGATGCTATCACATGGAGCGCCTTGTAGCCACGGGTGCTTAGTCCATTCCTCGCGTCGGAGACAGTGATGACACCCTCGGCGTTTGCCACCGATCAGTTATAAACTTTCTGCCCTGCGGCGAATCCGATTTCTCCTTCGTCAAAGTCCTGCCACCTAGCACGAGAACGAAACAATGGCTCCCATACCAAATGGCCGATACCTCTTCAAGGAAATCCCTACCGGTATGTCTGTCGTCCGTAATACCCAATATGACTAGATGATGGGGTGCTGAATATCTCACCGTCGTGTAGGCTTCCCAATCCCGGGACAGACGACGGTCTACGACGAATCGCAGACGATCGATCTCGACTCGGTCCCTCTCAACGGAGGGTTTCTCGTCAAAGTGCTCGTGCTCTCCATCGACCCGTATATGCGGTCCAAGATGCGTGATCCGAGCATCTCCAGCTACACCGTATGTCATATCGACCTCGTCTTCTCCAGAATACCCTTCATATTTATGTCTGCTCATCCAGCCCGCCTATGTCCTGAACGAACCGTGCGTATATGCCCGTTCCTTCTCGCTGACCCCTAGCCTCGTCGCTCATGACCATGAATATTCGGCAGGCTGTATGGGTATGGCTTGGCGGTCGTGCTCCGCTCTGAGGACGCCACGCTCCACCCCGGGGACCACATCTACGGCATTCACAGTGAGCGTCATACGAGTTCGTTCCCATGACGTCGTCTTCCTGAGCACCGGACCCCAGCGTTCGAGCACTATTCGGTCAAGACAGACGCGGCGCAGTACCGTGTGATCAAGAACGAAGAGAAGCTCCCGTGGAGCGCCTACGTCGGAATATGCGGCATGGCTGGTACGTTTCCAGCTCCTACTAAGTAATGCTGGTGCCTCGATTCTGACGTGAACGGTCATGGTAGGTGAGACGGCGTGCTACGCGTGGAAAGAGTACGCGCACCCGCAGAAGGTGCGCTTCCTTCTCTGGTCCAGAACATCAGTTTTCCAGTGTGGTTACCCTCCATGGTCCGTGTGTGCAGTGTAGACGGAGATCGCTTAACGACTCCGCTCTCTTACTATTAGCGACTTGTCGTCGTTCTAAAGCGCCGAATGCGCGTTTTCACGGGTTTCGGCCTCCCGGGGGGGGCACTTAGTTCTTGGGTGGCTCCTCCCCTTGCCCCGTCACCATCTTGTCCACCAAGGCCCTCGGTATCGATTCAATGCTTGGTTTTCGCCTCCTGGCCTTCCCCGACGTCTGGGAGAGGTCTCAGTGCCGGCAGGCCAGACACTCGGGCCGTCTGGGCCTGTAGATCGCCTAAAGAAATTCCAGGTGCCACTTTCTCGATTGTCCCCTTAAGATTCTATGGAGTGTAGGAACCACACTGGAAAAATAACCCTCCGCTCTCTTCTATGTCGTGGAATTGGAATTGCTCTTTTACTTATCCGATGAACAGGGCCAAATCGCGTTCGTCACCGCTGGCGCCGGCCCCGTCGGAGCGTAAGTACATGCCTCGATAATGGCGTCCGGCACCAACACTACTCATCGCGGGCCACATGTTTGATACAGCACGGTGATCCAGCTGGCGAAGGCGGACGGGATGAAGGTGATCGCGTCCGCGGGGTCCAACGACAAGGTCGAGTTCATCCGGTCCGTCGGCGCGGACGTCGCATTCAACTACAAGACCGCGCGCACCGCGGACGTGCTCGCCAAAGAAGGACCCGTCGACGTCTACTGGGACAATGTCGGGGGCGAGACGCTCGAGGCCGCGATCGAGCACTCTGCGCGCTACGCCCGCTTCATCGTGCGTCTCCTCTCCCCTTCTCTCTCTCTCCCCCCTCTTCCCCCTTCCTCTGTGCCGGTGCTGACAGGAAAATTGACGGGGCGACGGGGAATGTACTGTAGGAATGCGGCATGATCTCGGCGTACAACTCCTCGTCGTCGTACCACGTGAAGAACCTTACCAAGATCCTGTCGCGCGAGCTCTCGATCAACGGGTTCATCGTGTCGTCGCTGCGCGCCAAGTACGTCGACGCGTTCTACGCGGAGTTCCCTGCGCGGGTGGCGCGAGGGGAGATCCAGTACAAGGAGTACCCCGTGCGGGGGCTCGCGGAGGCGGGGCAGGCGATCGCGGACGTGCAGAGCGGGAAGAACTTCGGCAAGTGTGTGCTGATCGTCGCGGATGATTGAGATTAGGGAAGAGGAGGTGGAGGAGGTGGTGATGCCAGTGATGATGGAATGGGGTGTTGATAAGCTGGTTCCATAACACATTGTAATTGTTCCGCCTGATTTAGCCCGCTGTCTTGGATGACTTAGTAGGGCTGCTCAAGTCTTCCAGGTCCAGGTCGCTTCTAGGTCAGTTCACTTTTCCCTCAGGCCCGGCTCCCCGTAGGCGACTGACGGTGGCGATGCTCTCGCTGACGTCCACTGGCCAGAATGGATCCAGCGAGCTCCTTTCCCGTCCGCATTATCGCTCTCCCTCCCTCAGAGTCCTCGTCATATTACATTGACTGAGAGCAAAATGCAATGCCTTGAGTCAAACGATATACAGAAGGTTGTGCCAGTGACTCGAAGAGTGAGAAGAAGACGGGGGATGCGATTTCGGCGGAGAGCGCGGTGGAGGCGCTCGAGAGGGAAGCGGCGGGCGTGGTTCGCGGCGGGTCCTCGCCAAGGTGTTTGATGGACGGCGGCGGATCAGCGGCGGACGGGCCGTTGCTGCACTCGCCCGCAGGAGAATTGCTGTCTCAAGGAGTGCTATGGGTAACTTGAAGTCTTACCGGTGGGTGGTTGTTGTGGGTGTGGTGGGTGTGGTGGGTGGGACTACAGCGGGGACTCAGGCCGTGGTTCAGGACGGATTTTGGGCTGTCTCCAATGCAGCAACCAGGCGTCGTTTTCGACTCCTCTTCAGCAGCACTGTGGGGCAGGGCCGGGGGACTCTCTACATTTGTTCAGACTGCTTTGGGGGCATGGTTATCGAGGATGTGCAGCGTCAATAAATTTTATTGCAAGCCCAGCTGGGAGGCAAAAAACGTCGTGTTAAACAGGTCAAGTTATATAGTAAATCACTAATCGTAGCACCCTTGTAAGCTACGGGACATCGTGCATCTCAAGCGAGCCGCTTGACACCTCTCCACGCACGAAATGCGTCCGTGATTGCAGAACGGCAGGAATTATGACCGGAGAGACATCTCAAGTCTCTCGCAGCCAAGCCCAGCACTCGCCAGACTCAGGCACGAGAACCGTGCTCTCATCGTGGGTACGCTGTGGACTCGCCGCTGGGCGACTCGAGTTGCATTCGAGTCAAACACATCAACTGTGTGCCCACCGCCGTGGACGATGCACGACCCGGAAGACGCCGCTGAGGTACGCAGCGGGATACCAATACTCGCCCCCCGAGAGTGGACAGGCCAGCGACGGCATAGGGGTCGCCCACAGGAAGAGGCCGGGCTGATGGGCTGACAGCACTGTCAACGAGCTGCAACAGCAGTCACCCGGGGCTCGCCACCGCTCCTCCGCCGGAGAGGTGGAAAAATAGTCGAAATGTAAAACGGACGTGCGTACCAATGTAATAGCATTCTCCCCAACCATGCTCCACGACCGCAAGTTGCAACCGCGAGGCGTCGGAAAACCATGCACCAGCCTCCCGAAGAAACAGGAGAATCGAGTGCGTGCCACGGCGTCGAAAGTAATGTTGGCGAGTCGGATCGGCGCACGTGGGAGGCAGACGGTTATGGACCACACGGGGGGGGGAGGGAAAAGGTCGGCCATCGGATTGGCAGCAGCTTATAATCGCCTTGGTGGTGGCCGAGAACCTTCACTCGCCCGGCGCCATCTAAAAGCCCAACCGCGCGTAATCATTCACCTCGGGCGACCGGACGGCGCAGAGATACCACTGCCCACGCTGGGCCCACGCACCTGTTCTTCTGCTAGGCGAGCGCCGTGCCGAGGCACCGGAAGCGCGGTGTCATTGTCGCACAATGGGCTTGAAATATCAGCCCTCAGACTCCTCATCTTCCAGAAAACCGGTCCGGCTGTTAAACAGTCAGTAAATCCCGCCCGGAACTCGCCCTCCAAGGCTCCAAGCGGCCAGTCAAGACGGGCGGCAAGTGGAGCGGCACGGTATCTGAAAATTGAACTTGATAAGACTTCTGCCCACCTGTCCGGGTGACCACCGACAACCAAGGTGTTGTCAGCCGTAAGCGAGATGGTGGGAGTGTGAGAGCAAGAACGAGCCAGTAACGAGCGCGCAGGAAGGGTCCTCCCGAAATGGCATCTCGAGCGCGCGGCACACGCAGCGGACAGCCACCGCCTCCTTCGACTGGAACCACCATCTCGCCGCCATCCCCCATTTTCAATTATTGCATTTCTATGTTAAAACCAATGACATCTAGTATCGAAATACTCTAATAACGCAACCGCTCGGCCCTCAGCTCCGCATCCCACTCGTCCGCCATCTCGATGTCATCCTCCGGCTCGATATCCGAGCTGGAAAACCACTCCTCCACACCAAGCCGCCTGCTGCGCGACCCGCCAGCCTCCCTCGGGACATCAACGCAGTCTGTCAGTATCTCATCGGTAAGCACGATCCTCCCGCTCTCGATGGCCTCCCCAACCTCGTCCCCTGCGATCCCCTCCGCCTCGACCACGAACTTCGTCGTCATGGGGCCACGCTTCGGGTGACGGAGTTCGCGGCCCTCGGGGTTAGTGATGGGGCGCTTCCGGCTCTTGTTAATGTCGCTCCGTTGAGCTCGTTCCAGCGGGCGCGCACCGGATGCATTGGGCGCGGGCGCGCCCCCCGGAAGGACCGAGAACGTGAAGTGGGGGCGCATCGTCGCCGGGTGGAGCACGACACCCGTGGTTGCCGAGCTGTCCGGCGTATCGAGCTGGAAGCGCGACGCCAAGTCCGTGATGCAATGGACGAGCTTCCTGGATGGCGCACGGGGGATAGCAGTGCCGAGCGCGGCAGCACGCTGCGATGTGTTCGGGATGAGCAACCGAGGGTCGCGGCGGGCATTGCGCTTGTCTTCCTCGCTCGCCCTGACGAGCCAGAGGAGCCCGCTGTCCCAGCGGGACTGCAGCCGTCTGAAGACATGGGTGCCGCCCGGGATCCGGTTGAGGTCCCTGAAGGGGATGTCGGACGGCCAGCCGCCGTCGTTGAATTTGAAGCCGTAGCGGTCGACGACCCAGAGGGCATACCGCCATATTGCGTACCAGATCCTCGCCTCGTCCCTGCCGGTCACCCGCACTGTCCGGGGGGTGAGAAACCAGGTGTGGTACAAACAATAACCTAAACTCACCAAGCCCGTTGTTAAATGAGTTGCGGAGTTCGGTCCTGGCGTCGTTTCGCCCGTCCTTGCGATCGGGCTTCGGGGGATCGGGTTTCTCGAACTGAAAGACAAAAAAGGGCTTTGCACGCATGATGGCAGATGGCAGAAACAGGATACAAGGCACGGCGGGCGAAGTGCGTTCGAACGAAAGAGTGCCTACGTGCACTAATTGGGTTTATATAATGTACTCTGGATCTCGGCGCCGTGGATGCTGCACTCGGTGGGTGGAAGTGAGAGGGATCGGCGCTACCCGGTGCCCGACGCATGAGATGATTTGCCTGTTCGGAGGGAGGGCGGGATATTCTTGTGCGATCCTTCCGGCCAAGCCTTGACGTGCTATGTATTGACGGCCGTTTTCCGACGAGAGCATGGCCGCCTAGTCGCCTAGAAGATGTTCGCGCTTAGGAGTGCGGGCCCGCATTTGCGTACTTGAATATCCCCTGTGCAGCAAATCGCGTACCCGACTAATTGCGCTGTCGTAGCGTCGTTCCCCATGCGATGGCGGGCATCTCAAGGTCTAGGTGAGTCCTTGAGCAATGTGTCGGTTCACTCCCACAGCACCTCCCGATCAATCCTGCCCACGCTATGTTGTGGGAGCGGCTGTACGACGGCGGAATGACTGCCAAGTCGCCTGTGGAGGATGTTTCGCGCTTAGGATGCCCGCGGCCCATGCATCCGCGAGCATTTCGAATGATGCAAATCACTTGACTAATTGCACTTCCGTAGCGTCGCACACCATGACGTCCGAGCGAGTCCGAGCGAAGGCGTCCATTCGCCCCATCTGTAATAATGCTCGTTTGCCTTCATTCCGCGATACCAGCCAGACCACGCTATTGGGGTGTAGCAATTCTGAAGCCTGAAGCCGTGTCTCCCCTAGACACTCCTCTGCCGTCATGGCCGCTCTGGAACCATTGTGGCGTATGTACGTTTACCGACCTGTCATGTACAGGCTCATCTTCGGAATGTCTGCCCATAGATGCCGGCACCCACGCCCGAGATACACACCCCGCGATCTCGGACGGCGGGTCGTCCTAAGCGGCGGGTAAGCTAAACCCTCACCCGCCGTCCAGATCCCGTTCGTCCGAGTCCCGGCCCCGACCAGAATCCAGATCCCATCGCTCCATCGCCCTGGTGTCTCGGCGCCCCCGCGTGTCTATCCCCATCACACTCTTCTTGTCTAGCCGTCGTTTGCGGGGCAGGTACACGGCTAGTCCTTTCCGCCCCTCCCATTTTTGCTTCCGGCGGCCATCTCCTTGGAAGCCAATCTTTCCTCGGATACGTACCGTGCCTTTGATTGTATTTCTGGAACCTTTGAATGAATTCGATTCTTGTCTGTTCTGGTTCCCTGCCCTGGCGAGACAGTCCCGTCCCGGACGCGTACAATCGCTGCCCGGCACAGAACACGCGATTCGGCTCCAGGCGCGCAATTACCAGCGTCGCCCAGAGACCGCCTTCATCCGCTTCGTGCAGCTTCGTATCAGTCGGCGGCGCGACGACGGCGGCGGCCGCACCCGGCTCGAGGCGCAGGCTGTGACTCGGATATGAAGTGAAACAATATATTTCTTCATGCCGCCCCCGGGCAAGTTACCCGTACATGAGCAAACGACCTCCGAGTCGGCCTTCCTCTTGCTGCTGCCAGTCCTCGGCGTAGCCCTCGCATCGACAGCCCAGACCCGCAGAACCGACGTCTGAGCCGCGAATAGATCTAAAGAAAGGCATTCGGGCGATGTCAGCAGGATGTCGCGCAGATGCGGAGGCCGCGGCGTACCGTTGGGGATGCCAGTGCGCGGTCGCGGTGTGCTGTTGGGGATGCAAAGTCGGACGCGCCTCGGATCCCAGTCTGTTCTCGCACTCTGGATCTCGCTCGACGCTCGACTCAGAGCTTTGCTGGATCGCGGGGCGCCATGCGCATCAGCCCAGGACAAGGCCGGCACAACAAAAACGTACCGCACATCTGCTCGACATCTTCAAGGCCCCAGATGAGCATTCCACCACTCCGCGAGCCAGGACGGCCCACGACGTACAGTAGACAGGTGCAGGGATCGACACCGACCACGGTGCGCTCGCGGGCGGGCCGCGCAGTCTGCTGTGCAGCGCACGTCCGATGCCGTCCCAGTCGCTGCATGGTTTCTGACACGAAGCCGTCGCCAGAGACAAACATCGATCCTCCGCCAATCCAACTGTGCGGCCTCCCCGGGCTGCTGCCCAGCGAATGCCCAGATGCCACATTTCAGGGCGCGCGGGTAAGAGATTCTGGAACGGAAATGCATCAGCATCACGCCCACCTGGTCAAGCGGATCGCCAGGGCTACTGACCACCGGCACTGGCCCGGACAGCCCTGCTGCTACGAGTGCCCGCGAGTCGGACGGTCGACAGCCCGAGCAGGGCAAAGTCCGAGTCTCCGCGACCGGCCATGCATGCGTGCCGCCATTTCGTCTAGACGAGGTATCCCTAGCCTCTAGGCCAAGGTGGCCATCTCCGCCACGATGTTCCACAGCGCCGGCGGCCGCTCTCGTTGTCGCTTCGTGGGACCGGGTCGCGTCGGACCTGCTCGCGAGGGTCTGAAGTTTGAATACCCACGAGACGACGCCCGCAGCCACGTCCCACCGACGGATATCGATAAGCGGCGGCCCGTCTGTTGTGCGGACTCGCGAAGACTGGGCCCTGCGCTTGACGAATGACAAATGTATGTCCCTCGGCAGCTAGAAGAACTGACGCGTGAGGTTTGACTGAGACGCGGCCAGCCCGGGAGCTCCCATGAATGGGTGAAGGCGTGAAGTTGGACACGGGCCAGCGTACCTCCATTGGAATCTGAGCGGCGAGAAGGCGTTGGCGTTGGCGTGCCGTCTCCGCTGTCCAGGTTCCGGCGAAACGTTGGCCCTGTTGTGGACGGCGTGCGCCGGGCGAGATGCAGGTCCTCGCGAAAATCCTTCAAAGCCGACTCGGACTTGGGGCGAGCATGAAAATCGCGGCGCGCAGAGGGCACGGCACGCAGAACTGACCTGTAGTGTGCATGTCCGCCGGCGAACATACCAGGACACCAACAGCTCGGCGCCGAACGACTGCTAGTGCGGCCGGATCAGCGCGTGCTGTCCACGTCGCGTTTTCCGGGAATGTCAGCAGACGGAGGAACTGACCTCCGTCGATATCTTACCGAGGCAAAGAGGTTTGCCCGTCCTCGCCAGAGGCTGAATGTTCGCCCTGCGAGAGAGATGCGATCGGCATGCCTAGGTGCATCCAGCTGCGGGCCATGATCAGAGCCGGAAAAATGGCGGGAGGAGGGAAGGAGAACTGACGCGTGAGCGCGGAGGTCGTGTCGTCCGGGGTGAGTAACTGCTAGGACAGGCGGATCAGCACGTATCGAGTGCATTGTGCCTTCCGAGCGGCCGAACATGTACGCGGACGGAAGTACATACCTGAAACAGGACTTGTAAAACGGAGTTTCCGCGAGGCCGACGGGTGTTCTGTAACGAGAGCCCGGGGCGACGTTTGCCCGGCTGTCAACCGGGAACGAAGGGGGCCAAAAAGTCCGCAGCCCAGTCGCAATTTCAGGGGCCGAGGGGTTTGCGTCCAATGTCAGCACGGCAGGAAACCCGTCGAAACAAGTTTCCTTCCTTCCACAGAGGAAGGAGAACTGACGCGTGAGGAGGATTGCGTCAGATGCGACTTGCAGCTGGGTTGTGCGTGATCAAGGGGGTGCATTGAACCGGGAACCCTCACGGTGCTGAAGTAGTCATCTACACATGAATATGACGAGAAGTTAGCGAACAGAACATCTAACGGAACAGGACACTTGCCGGCAGTGTGGAAACAGCAGACTTCCGGAGTCCAAATCGCGGCATGCTAGATACCCGTCGGATGCTGCGAGCCAAGGGCTCGTTTGTCAGCAGGATGGCCGGCACAACGTCGATCTCCAAAACAAGCCGGGGGCGTGTTCCGGCGAGTGGTCAGAGGGCTTACCTCGAACAAACAAACCCGGCGGCAGGATCAGGGCAACGATTCCGAGCGAGCGACGAAGGGATGTGTTTCCAGCCGGGGTGGAGTATATAATGGATGGCAGTTCTACCAGTGGGACCGCACTGCAATTCGAATTCCCCCGTTCCGGCCCTCCCTGGCTCTGTGCAGTAGTCGCTGCCGGTGAATCTACACTACGTAAACGATGCGAGTGAGACGACGACTCTGCAGTCGCCTCCGGGGTCCGAGTCGTGTTCCCCCTCGTTTAGATCCCTGTCTGCGCTCTCAGCGGGCAGTAGTGGTGCAGCCTGAGCGCATAGAGCTCGGCGCAGCTCGCTCGTCCGTCGGCAAGGTCGGCGGAGACCGTGCAAGCTCAGAGGGCGGAAGGGGGCAAGTTTTGAACGGAAACTGAGAGGATTCGAGGAAGAGCGAGAGTCCGAGAGCGGGCGGGTTGAGGGATTCGAGGGGCAGACGTTGGGTGGAAAGCAGTGAAAACGGGCGGGGCGCGATCGGGAAGCAGCCAAAAGAGGCCACGGAAAGGTGGGCACGAGCCAATAGGATCTCTTGAAAGGCGCGTAGACGCCCGGGCGTGTTTAACATGGCACTGCTTCCGCTCTGTCGCACTTGGTCTCGTCTCCCTTCCTTGAGCTCGAGGCTCACAGGCAGCGATGATGGACGCCACACTCGGCGTTTGCCACCGATCAGTTCAAGCTTTCTGCGCTGCGAATCCGATTTCTCTTTCCTCAAGGTCCTTCTACCGAGCTCTAGAGCGAGGACAAGAACGGAATAATGGCTACCCGTGCCAAATGGCCGATACCTCTTCAAGGAGATTCCGTGTTGGTACGTCCATCGCTACCTACATGTCCGAATCAGTGGTGGTGTGCTGAATGTCTCGCCGTCGTGTAGGCTTCCCCATCCCGGGACAGACGACGGTCTACGACGAATCGCAGACGATCGATCTCCATACGGTCCCTCTCAACGGAGGGTTTCTCGTCAAAGTGCTCGTGCTCTCCATCGACCCGTATATACGGTCCAAGATGCGCGATCCGAGCATCGACAGCTATACCGTATGTCGCATGAACCTTTTCCGGAATACTCTTTATATCGATCTCTGCTATTCCAGCCCGCCTATTTCCTGAACGAACCGTGCGTTCCTTCTCGCTGACCCCTCGCCTCGCCTCGCCCCTCATGAATTGAATATTCGGCAGGCTGTACGGGTATGGCTTGGCGGTCGTCCTCCGCTCAGAGGACGCCACGCTCCACCCCGGGGACCACATCTACGGCATTCACAGTGAGCGTCATGCGAGTTCGTTCCCATGACGTCGTCTTCCTCTTCCTGAGCACCGGACCCCAGCGTTCAAGCACTATTCGGTCAAGGCAGACGCGTCGCAGTACCGCGTGATCAAGAACGAAGAGAAGCTCCCGTGGAGCGCCTACGTCGGAATATGCGGCATGGCTGGTACGTTCGCTGCTCCTACTAAGTATAGCCGTTTGCAAAACGATAGTCGCGCTCGGGAAAAACTCGTTCAGGTCGGCCAGCTTGCCGGCGCTGATGCCACCTCAAGAAGCTTCGCACAACCCATGCCGAGGAGCATAGCAGCGGGAGCGCGACGCGCTGCGCCATAGGCCATCAGCAAGATTTCCACTTTCTGGGGAGACCCTTGACTTCCTTAACGTCCTCGGTAAGCTTCTCGGATCGCCTCAGGCCGCAAAAGGCTCTAAGCCAGCTGTTGGCGCAGCTGGCTTAGAGCCTGGTGCTTCTGAAGGCTCCCGAGGCTCCTTCTCCAAGCACTCAGGGTCGTCCAGGAACGCTCAAGAAAGTGTAAATATGCTGATGCTACGCGCGGGCGAACTGCGTCGGTCCTTCTATCCGCAGAGGTTGACTGATGGGGTGCGCGAGGCCCAAAAACTGCGATATGTACCACCGCGCAACCACTTCCGCCCGATGCGCAACCATACAACTGTCGCGCGAACTCCAGTCACGTCGAGTCTTGCGCGTGAGGGACACCTCGCTCCATGAAGCGCTGTGACCTGAAGCAGACAGGTCTTGTGGGTCTCGGAGTCTTCCCAGCGTCGGCTACGTGGCCAACCTGAAGGAGTTTTGTCCGAGCGCGGCTATCGTTTTTGCAAACGGCTGTAATGCTAGCGACCCGATTTGACATGAACGGTCATGGTAGGCGAGACGGCGTGCTACGCATGGAAAGAGTATGCGCGCCCGCAGAAGGTGCGCTTCCCCCCTCTTCTATGCCGTGGCATTGTTCATGTGCTTATCCGATTGACAGGGTCAAGTCGCGTTTGTCACCGCTGGCGCCGGCCCCGTCGGAGCGTAAGTTCCTGCCCTCCTTCCAACCCCAGAACGCTCACCCCGGGCCGCACATATCACACAGCACGGTCATCCAGCTGGCGAAGGCGGATGGGATGAAGGTGATCGCCTCGGCGGGGTCCGACGACAAGGTCGATTTCATCAAGTCCGTCGGCGCGGACGTCGCGTTCAACTACAAGACCGAGCGCACGGCGGACGTGCTCGCCAAAGAAGGACCCGTCGATGTCTACTGGGACAACGTCGGTGGCGAGACGCTCGAGGCTGCGATCGAGCACTCTGCGCGCTACGCCCGCCTCATCGTGCGTCTCCCCTCCACTTCTCTCCCCCTCTCCCCCAATTCTCCCTTCCTCCGTGCCCGGTGCTGACAGGAAAATTGACATTGACGGGGCGACGGGGAATGTACTGTAGGAATGCGGCATGATCTCGGCGTACAACTCCTCGTCGTCGTACCACGTGAAGAACCTTACCAAGATCCTGTCGCGCGAGCTCTCGATCAACGGGTTCATCGTGTCGTCGCTGCGCGCCAAGTACGTCGACGCGTTCTACGCGGAGTTCCCTGCGCGGGTGGCGCGAGGGGAGATCCAGTACAAGGAGTACCCCGTGCGGGGGCTCGCGGAGGCGGGGCAGGCGATCGCGGACGTGCAGAGCGGGAAGAACTTCGGCAAGTGCGTGCTGATCGTCGCGGATGATTGAGATTAGGGAAGAGGAGGTGGAGGAGGTCACGGTGGTGATGATGATGGAATGGGGTGTTGATAAGCTGGTTCAAGTTCCATAAGTAATTGTTCCG